>PVJS01021268.1:0-31696 GCA_004027185.1 Glis glis
TGGTGATGATGGTGATGATGATGGTGATGATGGTGATGATGGTGATGATGGTGATGATGATAATGATGATGCAGATGATGATGACAATGATGATGATGGTGATGGTGATGATGATGAAGATGATGACAATGATGATGATAATAGTGATGATGATGGTGATGATGGTGATGATGATGATGATGATGGTGATGATGATGATGATGATGATGGTGATGATGATGATGATGATGATGATGATGATGATGATGATGATGGTGATGATGATGATGATGATGATGATGATGATGATGATGATGGTGATGATGATGATGATGATGATGGTGATGATGATGATGATGATGATGATGATGATGGTGATGATGGTGATGATGGTGATGATGATGATGATAATGATTAAGATGATAATGATAATGATGATTATTTGGTACCGGGGATTGAACCCAGGGGCATTCTCCCTCCATGTCAGGGCAAGCGTAGTGCACATGGCGCAGGTGGCTCAGCGCAGCCAGGGCCCTGGCCTGGGACAGGCAGGTGCTAGACCGGGATGTTTCCACTCACCCTCACTCAGGGTCTCCTGGTCCTACTGGGACAGGGAGAGGCGATGATGACCAGCATCACATAAAATATTCTTTTCCTCTCATTTCTTTTTAACTTCTCAAAGTAACATGTAATTCTCAGAAGTTAAAGGCGTCTGGGATGAATGAGCACCTTATCCGAACCCGGCACAGGGTCAGCCCTCATATGTATGAAAATCCAGATGTAGGGGCCTCCCGGGACCAATGGGGTCTCCCCTGAAGCCCAAATGAAACTCAGCAGCCAGGCGTGGTGGTGCACCCCTGTCATCCTAGTACTTGGGAGGCTGAGACAGGAGGATTGCAGGTTCGCGGCTAGCCTCAGCAACTTAGCGAGGCCCTCTGCAACTTAGCGAGACCTTGTTTCAAAATTAAAAAATAAAAATAAAATAGGGCTGGGGGTGTAGCTTAGAGAGGCAGAACCCCCTGGGTTCAATCCCAATGCCATAAAAAAATACCCAAACAAAACTCAGGACAGGCCGTGTGTGAAGTATGTTGGAAGTTAATGCAAAACCCATTTGCAAGGATTTGCAAATAGATTGACCAGATTGCTTATTGTGCAAAACCAGGAAGCTTGACAGTGATGGGGTGTTACTGATTATTTAGCTAAACCTGCCCCAAATGATGTACCCAGACAGGCTGCCCGTGAATCCTGTGATAGGGGAATGGCTGACAATGTTAGCAAGCATGAGTCTCGAAGAGACACTGCCCCGCAGAAATATGAGTCTGGCCAAGGATGGAAGCCACAATTTCTAGTAGCCAAATTTAAGAAAAAAAAAAAAAGAAAAAGAAAAAGAAAAAGAGCTGGGCGTGGTGGCGCACGCTTGTAACCCCAGTACTTTGGGAGGCGGAGACCGGAGGATCCGGGTTCGCGGCCAGCCTCAGCTCTCTCTCTCTCTCTCTCTCTCTCTCTCCCTCTCTCTCTCTCTCTCTCTCTCTACCTAGTGAGGCCCTCCGCAACTTCCTGAGACCCGGTTTCAAAATAAAGTATAAAAAAAATAGGGCCGGGGGTGTAGCGCGGAGGTAGAACGCCCCTGGGTTCAATCCCCAGTACCGCAAAAAAAAAAAAAAAAAAAAAAAAAAGAAAAGAAAAGAAAAAGAAAAAGAAATGGAGCCGGGCATAGTGCATACCTGTATTCCTAGTACTCGAGAGGTTGGGACAGGAGGATCACAGGTTCAAGGCTAGTCTCAGTCTTTTAACGAGGTCCTTAGCAACTTAGCAAGACCCTGTTTCAAAGTTAAAAAGGTAGCCTGAAGGCAGGATGCCCTTGGGTTCAATCCCTAATACCATACAAAAGAGGAAATTTATTTTCATAACATATTTGGTTTAACTGAGCCTAAATTTGTATGGTCTCATACTGTAATCGATATAAAATAATATTAGCAAGGTGTTTACATTCTTCTTTCGTGCTGAGCCTCTGTAACCCTGCGTAGGCTTGGTACTTTGAACACATCTCAATTTGGAGATTAAGTTTTTATCAAGAAATACTTTGGTCTGCCTCTAGGCTCCATAGAATTTACAGTTGAGAAATAGAGCTTCACATATCCAAGTGGTTCCAAATACTAAAACGTTTTTGAGTAGCTGAATCAAGAATCAGTTTTGAAATCCAAATCAGTTAAATAATAATTAAAAGTGCAGTTCTACCAGGCGTGGTGGTGCATGCCTGTAATCCCAGTACTTGGGAGGCTGAGTCAGGAGGATCAGAGGTGGGGGGGCAGCCTCAGCAACCTAGAGAGATCTTGTTCCAAAACAGAAAAAATAAAAAAAAGGGATGGGGTATATCTCGGAGCTAGAATGCCTCTGGGTTCAATCCTAGTACCCCAAAAGAAAAAAAAATGCAATTCCCTGTACACAGGTGTTTGGTGGACAGAGGGAGGGACGGGGCTCTGCTGTGGGGACAGCTGTGCACTGGCACCTTGTCTATTTCTCTACCTAGCCTCATGACAACTGCAGAGCAGCCATCTTCCTGGTCCAGAGGGGCCAGTCCTGTACCCTGGGCCACGTTCCTGGGGACTGCTGGCTGGGATTGGATCCTGGCCAGTCTGACTCCAAAACCAGTGCTCACCAAGGAGGGAAATCCACAAAGGGCCCCTTCCTGCCCTCCTCGCCATCTCTGCCCCTCACTCTCTCGGTGTCTGTCTCTGTCTTCTTTCTGTCTCTTCCCCTCCGTCTCTCCGTCCGTCTCTTATCTCTTCCTCCCTCGGCTGGTCTGTCTGTCTGTCTCTTTCCCTCTTTCTCTCTGTCTCTGCGCCTCCCCCACCCTCCCTTCCCACTTTCCTTTGGAAGGAGAGTGGGCGCTTTTTCCACCCAACAGTCCTCGGAGTTGGCACCTCTCACCCCTTATTTGTCCTCTTTCTTGGGGAGAAGGGACTTTGTCTTTTCACGGCCCCTGCTCTTGGCTTGTTTGTCCTGCATGTGACACTGGCCCTGGGTGAGAGTGACAGGCACCAGGTTGCAGGGAAGGTAAGCCCCTCGTGGCCCCACGAGCCGCAGCTGGGCGAGGCGAGGCTGCAGCGGACACTCGCCACCAGGTGGGGCTGTCGCCTCAGTGACGGGAGGCTGCACCGGTCCTGCGCGTGAGACCGGCAGATGTCACAAGTCTGGAGGGTTCTCAGCGAGGCCTGGGTACTTGGGTGGCACAGGGAGGTGCCTGCTTGCCTGGAACTCTTGCAGAATGCAAGGGAGAGAGAAAGCCTTTGCTTCCCCTTGCAAGCTTGAGGGTCTCCTCCAACTTTTCCCTCTCTACTGTAGTTCCAGAGCAGCCTGGCTGAGCTCCTGCTCTGAGCATGGCTAGCTCATTCTAGTTGGGACAGTGTCTCCTGAGGTGGTGGTGGGGGCATCCAGGTGTGACCCAGGGTGACCAACAAAGACCCTCCTTGGTCCTCCTGCACCGTCGCGGCTGGAGGAATCCCGTGGCAGGCCCCGGCTCCGGGAGGACGCCGGGCACAGCGGATGGCTTCTGTCTGCTGGTGATGTTGGCGCAGCCCTGGCTTAAATCACAGCAAAACAGAGCTGCTCTGCGGGTCGGCCCTGCAGGCTGGCTTTCATGTTGCCTAGAGCTCAGCGGGAGGGAGCCATAGCTTGTTAGCTCGTGTAGGAGTCAGGCAGGTGGCCTGTGGAGGAGACTTCAGGCCGCAGCCGCTGCGTCGGCCGGGGCGATGCCAAAGGCGCAGGTGAGGTGGCCAGCAGTCTCAGACACCTGCCGGGGTCCTCCCACCTCTGTTGCCGCTTCCCGTCTGTCCCCACGTTTTGAGGGCTCGGTGTCCAAAATGGAGCTGAACCCCATCTCTGCTGCATCCCCGCCGCTCCACGGCGCTGTCTGGTCTTACCTGGGCTCTCTACCTGGGCTCTCGGCACCTCCTACATCCCGGCCCGTGCAGTCTCCCCCAACAGTGGAAGGGCCCGGTATAAAGTGAAAATCCAGCCGGGCATGGTGGTGCACGTTTGTCATCTCAGTACTTGGGAGGCTGAGACCGGAGGATCACAGGTTCAAGGCCAGCCTCAGCTACTTAGTGAGGCCCTCCGCCACTTAGTGAGACCCTGTTTCAAAATAAAGAATTAAAAAAAAAATAATGTGAAAATCCAGGTGTGTTCGCCCGCAGCTAGGAAGCCTCCGCAGCTTCCCCCTGCAGGTAGGAGGCAGTGATCCTGTTGGGCCAGCCTCCCAGCCCCTTCCTCTCTCCAGCGCCTGTGCTGGCCCACCCTGTGGCCCCTCATGGGACGCTGCCCCCAGGCTGCCTCCGCAGCTCCCGCTCTGGGTCTGGGCATCACTATCTGGAAGGGCTTTTCTGGGCCATCTGTTACAGAGGGTCCTGCACCGTTATTCTCCAGCATGGTAGCCGGCCTGTTCTGATCGGGACAACTTTTACCCTTTTTTTTTTGTTTGTTTTTGTTTTTCGTGGTGCTGGGGCTCCCTTGGATCCTGGCAAAGTCTTAGGAGACCAGGCAGGTGGAAAGGATTTAGTGAGAAGTCTCTCCACCAGCAGTTGAAGGCTACTCAGAAAGGAAGACAGTTCTGAGTGTCGTCAGCTGCTAATTGAACCCAGGGGCATTCTATTTCCAAGCTACACCCCCAAGCCCTATTTTTTATTCTTTCTTTTGAAACGGGGTCTCACTAAGTTGCGGAGGGCCTCACTAAGTAGCTGAGGCTGGCCGCAAACCCGTAATCCTTCTGTCTCAGCCTCCCAAGTACTGGGATTATAACCGTGCACCACCATGCCTGGCTGAAGTATGATTCTCATAACTCAGAATTTCCAACAACATAAAAGCTATTTTCTGGCTAAATAATTTTTGGGGAACAAGGCAGGCACAAGCCTCTATGACTTTCTGAAAAATTACTTGTGGTGGCTGTTAGAATATGTGCATCCCAGGACTCCACCCCCACCTACGCAGTTAGACTCTTGGGGCCGGTTAGGAGGGGTGTGTGTGTGTGTGTGTGTGTGTGTGTGTGTGTGTGTGTGTGTGTTTTACTAGCGCTGTAAGAGATTCTTAGAACAGAGCTCCAGAGCTGAAGTCATGAACTAAGCCTTAATGAACTGCAGAGTTCCAACCAGAAACGCCTTACCTACAGTCACCCATCTTGAACTGGAGCCGTGGATGCCGATCTGCAGCAACCTCCACCTCTCCCATCAGTAGCTGTCCTATATGTAGCATCGGGAGAGACACTTCAGGGCGGTTTAATTTAACAGCCAAGCCTGAAACTCGGAGTTTTCATGTGACTGACTTTAGCTCCTCGTGGAGAAGCGAGTACACGTCCCTCACAGAGGGTGGTCAGAGCGTCATGCTCTGTAAAAGCCCGGTGTTTTCAGCCCACCAGCCGCTGCGTGCCGCCTCCTAGGACTTTCACTGCTCACGGGACAGTGTCCCCCGTGCTCGGTGGCTCCACGGGAACACCATCCTGAGAGGGATTGTGGTGAGGGCTTAAGAGTTCTTTCTGGAAAACTAGTCCTGTTTGTTTGTTCCCTTGGATCCTGTCAAAGTCTTAGGAGACCAGGCAGGTGGAAAGGATTTAGTGAGAAGTCTTTCTACCAGCAGCTGAAGGCTACTCAGAAAGGAAGAAAGTTCTGAGTGTGGTCAGCTACTAATTGAACAATTACTCTATGCAGACAAAACCATGTTCTTTTGCATGGTTTTCTTTGTGTGTGTGTGTGTGTGTGTGCAGTCCTGGGGATTGAACCCAGGGGATTCTACCTCTGAGATACACCTCCAGCCCTACTTTTTATTCTTTTTTTTGCGGTACTGGGGATTGAATCCAGGGGCATTCTGCCTGCAGGCTATACTCCCAGCCCTATTTTTTATTCTTTATTTTGAAACAGGGTCTCACTAAGTTGCGGAAGGCCTCACTAAGTAGCTGAGGCTGGCCGCAAACCCAGATCCTCCCGTCTCAGCCTCCCAAGTACTGGGATTACAAGCATGTGCCACCACACCCAGTTCTGCATGTTATTTTTTTTTTTGTAACTTTACAAATGTGTTACCTGAGTGCACACCTCTGGAACCGGTCCACACATGCATTTTGCTTAGTTGCTGTGTTTTGTAATCCTTTTATTTTTTATGGTGCTAGGGATTGAACCCAAGGGCATTCTACATCTAAGCTACACCCCCAGCCCTTTTTAATTGTTTTATTTTGTAACAGGGTCTCATTAAGTTGCTGAGGGTCTCACCAAGTTGTTGAGGCTGGCCCGAAACCTGGGATCCTCCTGTCTCAGCCTCCCAAGTACTGAGATTCCAGGCATGCCCCACCCTGCCCAGTGGTATCTGGGTTATTTTATCTAAGAAAAAGGGGCTGAGGGCTTGGAAAGAGTATCAGTGGCTTATTGCTGTGTAACCAGAAATTGCACAGCTCCTGGCTGAAAGCTTTGGCCACTCCGTTGTCTCTAGTCATGCATCAGCCGCTTGAGCCAGCTCTGCAGAGATCCTTCTGCTGGACTAGCCTGGAGCCAGTCACCCAGTGACAGTCCTTGACCCCAGTGCTAGGTGGCCCAGGCTGGCAGCATCCCTCACCAGCTGGTTGCTGGTGCAGGTGGTGGCCAAGCTGCTCTGCCCATGGGGCCGCTTACCCTCAAGGAGGCTGATCCTGGCATCTTGGCACGGCGTCCCCCAGGGCTCAGCAGAAGCAGGCACGGGAGCTTAGACTCTCCAAAGCTTTGGTTGGACATCTAACCCCATCACTTCCAGCACATCCTGTGGATCAAAGCGAGTCACCCGACCGGCCGTTTTCATGGGGAAGAGAAACAGACCCCTTCACAGGAGGCATGGCAACGTCAGGGTGCCGGAGACACGGGTGGAGGGCTCACGTGGCCCCCCGCTGCAATATAGTCTTCCCCAGCACACCAGTGATAGTCTGTGGTCCACAACCCGGGTTTAGCAGGTGGCTCCACGAGCTGGGCATGGTGGTGCACACCTGTCATCCCAGTACTTGGGAGGCTGAGACAGGAGGATTGCAGGTTCAAGGACAGCCTCAGCAAGTAGTGAGACTCTCATCAACCAAGTGAGATCCTGTTTCAAAATAAAAATAAAATAGGGCTAGGGGTGTAGCTAGGAGGTAGAATGCCTCTGGGTTCAATATCCAGTACCATAAATTAAATTAATAAATAAATAAATTTTTAAAAATGATTGAGGACCAGGGATGGTGGCTCACACTTGCAATCCCAGTCCTTGGGAGGCTGAGACAGGAGGATCGCAGGTTCAAGGACAGCCTCGGCAAGTAGTGAGACTCTCATCAACCTAGTAAGACCCTGTTTCCAAATAAGAAATCAAATCGGGCTGGGGGTGTAGCTCGAAGGTAGAATGCCTTTGGGCTCAACCCCCAGTACCACAACAACCACAACAACCACAACAACAACAAAAACAAGTGCAAGTGACTCCAGCTGTCACTCAGATGTTGTTTTAGCACAGCTGAAAATCCTCCCGGAGCCCAGGGAGGGATCCTACGATTCAAGAGAGATTTTTCTTTTCCCATTCGTCTGCTTTTCCTCTTCTTTCCTTCCCTTTCCAGGTTTTATTGTGCCGACACATGAGGTGTGTTACTCTCAACCCAGTTCTCGCTTGTTTTATTTAAGTCTCTTTTTTTTTTCCAGACTTCCTTGCTGAAAAAAAAAATTTAAAAAAGAGTGTTTTATCACAACTTATTCCTAGAAGCTCCATCATCAGGATTGTGTTGTAAAATGGCCTCACATTCCGTAGAAATAATAGGCAGGGGGTTGGGTTTCAGCCAGAGTCTCTCATTCCGATAAATCAAAGATATGACCAGCGTCGTAAAATAATATACCGGAGCTCTGCGCCTCCCAAATAATTTTAATATGGAGGCTGTTCCGCCATGAGATGGGGATAAATGTGGTGTATTTTTATTATGAAAAGAACACTAATTTACCATAAAGCGCATACATAATACATAAAAAATATAATTCTACTCTTGTAAATATTGCTATTTATATTGCCAGCTATAAAAGGCATTCAACATTTAATTAACAATAATTTTGAGAATATGCGGACATTCCTTTTAAACAGCAAAGCATTGTATATTAATCTCAGGCATTGGTACCTTATTGGAATCTACACAGCCTTTGGGGGAATAATAAGGGTAATGCTAGCCAAGTACTAGTGAGGCTCGATTCTTTATTTGTATTAACTCAATCTTCTCTGCAGGCTAGGAAATAGGGACTGCCATCCCCTTAGTTTACAGTTGAGGACCTGAGACAGGGAGCGGTGGAGAGGTTTACCCAACGGCACACCCAAGAAGGGCAGCATACGGGGGGGGGTGCACGCCTGTACTTAGGAGGCTGAGACAGGAGGATCACAGGTTCGAGGCCAGCCTCAGCAACTTGGCAAGACTCTCAGCAACTTAGCAAGACCCGGTTTCAAAATAAAAAGTAAAAAGGACTGGGGGCATAGCTAGGAGGTAGAATGCCCCTGGGTTCAATCTCCAGGACCACACACACACACACACACACACAAACACACACACACACACAAACACACACACACACACACAAACACACACACACACACACACACACACACAAAAGGCAGAGTGGTGTGAGTTCAAATTCAGGCCGCTCGTGACTTATATGCAAGTATAATAAATAATGTTTGTTCCCCCCTCTTCTCCCTGAACACTCTTTAATATCAAAGTCATTCCGATTTTACTAAGGATGGACGGTTTGATATTAAAAGCTGGTGGGCAGGAGCCTCTCATTACTGTACCAGGATTGAGCCCCAACAGATAAGGAGCCTGAACCGGGATATGGTCTGCAGGGCAGCAGCCCAAGACCGGGCGAGAAAAGCCAGGGCGCTTCTGCCCCCCAATCCCTTCTTCACCAGGCAGCTGTGGAGCCGGGGCCAGGCTGACCCATCCCGTGCTCTCTGCCCCTTCACAGATCAACAGGGTGGGGCTCAGAGAGGTAGAGTAGTGTGCCCAAAGCCACACAGCTAGGTCAAGCTGACCTGAAGCCTGGAGCTCCAGAGCACCGGGTGCCACTGCCCCTGGCGTGAAGATAGGCTCCGCACCCAGGGCACATGGCAGGAGACAAATGGGCTCAGAGAGTGAGACTAGATGCCAGGTGCGGCAGCGTTCCTAACCCAGGCAGAGCTCAGGACGGAGGGAAGGAATCGTGGCCCCTGGGGCCCTGGGAAGAAAAGAAAAGTGTGTGTGTGTGTGTCTGTGTGTGTCTGTGTGTATCAGTATGCATATTTGTGTATGCATGTGTGTGTGCATATTTGTGTATGCATGTGTGTGTGTGCATATTTGTGTATGCATGTGTGTGTGTGTGCATATTTGTGTATGCATGTGTGTGTGTGCAAATGTGTGTGCGCATATGTGCGTGCATGAATATGTGTATGTGTGCATGTTATATGGATATGTATGTGTGCACGTATATTTTTTTTTTTTTTTTTTTTGCAGGACCAGGGATTGAACGCAGAGGCGTTCTACCTCCGTGCTACGCCCCCGGTCCTATTTTTTATGCTTTATTTTGAAACCGGGTCTCACAAGGTTGCGGAGGGTCTCACTAAGGAGAGAGAGAGAGACACACAGAGAGAGACACAGACAGAGACAGAGCGAGAGCTGAGGCTGGCCGCGAACCCGGATCCTCCGGTCTCAGCCTCCCAAAGTACTGGGATTACAAGCGTGCGCCACCACGCCCGGCTGTGCACGTATATTATATGGATATGGATATGTATGTCTATTTGTATATAGGTATACATATTTATTTTTATTTATTTGTTTTTGGTACTGGGGATTGAACCCAGGGGCATTCTACCTCCGAGCTACACACCCTCAGCCCCTTTTTAAATTTTTTTTTATTTTGAAGCAGGGTCTCACTACATGGCTGAGGCTGGCTTCAAACCTTTGATCCTCCTGTCTCCGCCTCCCAAGTACTGGTGTTTAGGAGGGGCTGGGGTTGATGGCAAGCATTGAGATTCGGAAATAAATGAGCTGGCGTGGTGGCACACACGCCTGTAATCCCAGTACTTTCTTTAACCTAGAAACTCCTTAACACCGGAAGGCTTTTCTCTAACCCGGAACTTTGTGTCACCGGAACTACTTTATCTTACCCAGAACTTTCTTTGTTGCACAGGAAGTCCTCTCTCTGACCCGGAACTTCCTTTGTGGCACCAGAACTACCTTTCCTTAACTGGGAACTTCTTGTAGCACTTTAAGTCTTTTCTCTAACCCAGAACCTCTTTGTAGCTTTGGAACCGCTCTCTTTAATCCTGAATTTTCTTCTAAGCATCCAAATGACTCATCTAACCCAGATCTCCCTTTGTAGCACTGGAACTGGTTTCTTTAACCTAGAAATTCCTTAACACCAGAAGTCTTTTCTCTGACGTGGAACTTTGTGTCACCGGAACTACTTTATCTTACTGGGAACTTTCTTTGTAGCACCGGAACTTCTTTCTCCAGGACAGGGGAGGCAGACAGAAGGGAGACCAGGAGCTAGGGCAGACACTGGTCTTTGTTGCACTTGTGAAAACCCCCCACCAGTTGCTCATGTCTCTTCTCCTCCTCCTTTTTGTTTTGCAGGAATTTATTCAGCTGGCGAAGAGACTGATTAGTGACCCTGCGCTGGAAAAAGAACTCGTGGCCAACGGCAGGGAGTATGTAAGAAGGCACAACTCCTGGAGGGTGGAGAGAGACACCTACCAGCAACTCATCAGGAAGCTGGAGGGGGACGTGGAGCACTGTGGGTCACCCAGCCCTGGGCAGACACCCAGAGATGGCCCAGCTCAGAACATCAGTTATCCACTGCAACCATAGAGCACTGGTTATTGTTGCACCTGCCCCAAACCCTTCTGTGCCACAGGCGCCATCCTGGACGAGCCCACTGCTCCATCTGCTGATGCAGGTCCATCGGTAAATCGGCTCCAGGTGGGGAGGGATGGACGCTTGGCTTCCAGGGCATCCAGGGGAGAATTTGATCAGCTGCCGTAGGACTTTCTCATGGACCACAGAGATCCATGTTTAAGCAATCACAGGGCAGACCCCTCTTCCCCTGTCTTCTGAGTTGGCAGTTCAGGAAAGTAAGGGCAGACATCGGGATGGTCAACTGACTGAGACGCAAAACCAACATCTTATTCATAAGAGGAAACTCCACAGTCAATGCCTTGGAGATGAGATCACAGGCTGAGGTTCCGCACCATGTACTTTATGTTTCATTCTGCACCTTGGTCACGGAGCAAAGCCCACTTTCCAGAAAGCAGTTGGCGGAGACCATCGGGCTCTTCGATCCTGCAGCGCAGCTCATCAGAGGCCGGCTGTGCAATGCACCCTTTGCAAAAGTGCTCTCCATGGATGCTAGGGCCAAGCTACTAGATCTGGACATAGAGAGGGAGAAATGGGGCCTGAAGCCTGTGAGGCGGCATCTGTCAGCAATGGCACCCAGGAAAAGCCCAGTTATGTCCAGTCTCTCTCAGGTCCCAACCCACAGTGCTGCTATTTATAAAGTGCCGATCGTCTGGAAGCGCAGAGGCCCAACCTCCACCATGTCAACATCGCTCAGCTCTGTCTCACATAACCTGTGCACCCACCCAGTGCACTTGTTTGGGGAAAAGCGGGTTTTTAAATTAATAAAGTATGTCACCATCAGCAGTACAAAACAGTTACTGTCTATTTACCCTGTGAGCAGGCACCCGTCAGGACAGCCCCCACCCCAATCCCTATACCTGAAAACAAACTACTGATAGGCCAAAGTCAAATGAAGAGGGGTTTAAAATGCAAACATAGCCGGGCATGATGGTGCATGCTTATAATCCCAGTATTTGGCAGGCTGAGACAGGAGGATCGCAGGTTTAAGGACAGCCTCTTCAACTTAGTGAGACCCTGTTTCCAAATAAAAAAGTAAGGTTGGGGGTGTCACTCAGGGGTAAAATGCCTCTGGGTTCAACCTTCAGCACCAAAGTAAATAAATACAACGCAAACATTATATACACACAACACACATACACACACACACACACACACACACACACACACACAGACCCCCCAACCCTTCTATTTTTTTTTTTTGCGGTACTGGGGATTGAACCCAGGGGTGTTCTATATCCGCGCTACACCCCCGGCCCTATTTTTTATACTTTATCTTGAAACCGGGTCTCACGAAGTTGCGGAGGACCTCACTAAGTAGAGAGAGAGAGAGACAGGGAGAGAGAGAGAGAGAGAGAGCTGAGGCTGGCCGCGAACCCGGATCCTCCGGTCTCCGCCTCCCAAAGTACTGGGATTACAAGTGTGCACCACCACGCCTGGCCCCCCAACCCTTTTAATTAATTAATTGAAAGAGAGAGAAAGTGTGTGTGTGTGTGTGTGTGTGTGTGTGTGTGTTTTCCTGGAATTGAACCCAGGGACATTCTACCTCTGAGCTACACCCCCAGCCTTTTTATTTTTTATTTTTTGCAGTACTGGGGATTGAACCCAGGAGCATTCTACCTCCAAGCTACACCTCAGCTCTATTTTTTATTCTTTATTTTGAAACAGGGTCTCGATAAGTTGCAGAGGGTCTTGCTAAATTGCTGAGGTTGACCGTGAACCTGTGATCCTCCTGTCTCTGCCTCCCAAGTACTGGGATTGCAGGTGTGCACCACCACACCCAGCTCTTATTTATTTATTTATTTATTTTAATGTTGGAACAAAGTCTTGCTAAGTTGCTGAGGCTGGCCTCGAACCTGCGATCCTCCTGTCTCAGCCTCTCCTCTTATTATTTAACCACCTCAGTTACGAGGATTTTAAAAATCTCTAGCACAGAGGCTCTGCCGCTCCTGGTGGAAGGTGGCAGGGGTAAATTACCTTGGAAATAGAAAACATCTCACTTTCCATATGAGCAAGTTGTAACTCAGGCCAACTCAAAGCCGGGTAATTAATAGCTCATTGTAATTGGAGGTGAGAGCAGAATCCATTCTGGACAGCCTTGTCCTTCTCCCCGTAGCCGAGTCCTCACTGTTGAGCAGTGAAGCTTGTAGGCATGTCTGCAGTTTGGGGAAAATCTTTGGGGTTTCCATCCATAACATTCCCGTGGAAAAAAAAATAAAGAAACAGTTTGTCAAGGGTATGTCAAAGGCGGTGGAGGCTTCCGTGTAGAAATCAACTATTTATTGCCTTGGTGGGAACCCAGCCTTTTTGTTTCTTCTTTTTTTTTTTTTTTTTGGCAGTGGGGATTGAACCCAGGGGCATTCTACCTCCAAGCTCCACCCCCAGCCCTATTTTTTATTCTTTATTTTGAAACAGGGTTTCACTAAGTTGTGGAGGGCCTCACTAAGTAGCTGAGGCTGGCTGCGAACCCGGATCCTCCGGTCTCAGCCTCCCAAGTCCTGGGATAATAGACATGTGCCACTGCGCCCGGCTAATAGCTCTTTCCAATGTGCAGCTGTTGTTCTCCACACTTTTGCATCTTAGTGCAATCCACAAAGGCCTGGGAGAGGCGCCGGGCAGAGGTGGATGGCTGCTGGGTGAGCGTGGTGGCCAGGTACGGGCCGCGTGTGCAGCCTCGTCCCCTCTTCTGCCTGGGCTCCGCTTCTAGGACTTTGTCATCTGTGTCCCCGCCCCGGGTGGGAAACATGGTCTAGCCTTAGACTTGCCCGGGCGAACAGACCACAGTAGCACCAGCATCGGTACTCTCTGGAATTGTCGCATGAGTCAGACGGCCTTCTTGCAAAGCTGTTGAGCTCTCGGTGACCAGGCCAGGCTGGCACACTGGAAGATGAGGCCGGTAGAGCGCAGAGGCCCAGTGGCCCAGCCTGGGCCGTGCAGCCGACCACAGACACCAGAGCCAGTCTAGCCGTAATCAACCAAGCATGACTTATACCTGCAGACCTAAGGACTCAGGATGAATAATTAGGGTAACTCAGGAGCCACTAGAATCGATTCAAATTAATCAGTTCTGCAATCCTATAATTAATACCCTATAGTAACACACGACAGTAAGTAAAACACCTCGCTCTGAAGTCGCAGAGATTTGGGATGGTTTGTTACGCAGTGACGGATAAACAGACCAGAGAGCGCTTCAGGCTGGATCGGAAAGAACCAACAACGTGCTGGCCGTGTCGGTGTGGGCCTTTCCAAGCGACGTTCTAGCCCCTCATTTTAATGCAGAGATCGTAACATGGTCTATACAGTTATTAAAAACTGTATCAATATTTTAAAATTGAGACATTTCATAAAGAAATCCTAATTCCAACCTCTTGCAAGAAAATGAATGCCTGTCAATACTCGGTGTTTACTCCCAAGGGCGGCACTGCGCAGAGCTGATTGCTGGAATGTGAGCTGCTGTCCGGTGGTGGGGTGTTTGGAAATGAAAGGTGGCCTCGCGTAGTGGTGCACGCCTGTAATCCCAGTGCTGGGGAGGCCGAGACCGGAGGATCGCAGGTTCGCGGCCCGTCTCAGCCACTTAGCGAGACCCTCAGCAACTGAGCCAGACCCTGTTTCAAAATAAAATAAAACAAGACTGGGGGTGTAGCTCAGAGGTCGAATGTCCCTGGGTTTAGTCCACAGGACCACAATAAGTAAATAATATAATAAAATGGAACCCCTCAAATAAGCAATACATTCACACGGTACAAAAATAATATCTATGTATCTCTTCCTCCAAACAGGTCATTAGTTTTTATTAAGTGCTTGTGTATTATTAAAGCACTATTTTCATGCCAACAGAAAGAAATATGACATATACTCTTCTTTTTTTGCACAAATAGTTGCCATTTGTGCACGCTATACTTGCTGGGTACCTTGCTTTTTTCCACAGAAATGTCTCTCTACCTTGGCACACGGTTGAATCATTTATTTATTCATTCATTCATTTATTTATTTAGTGTGGCCCTGGGGATTGAGTCCAGGGGCATTCTAAATCCAAGCTGCACCCTTAACCTTATCTTATTTTTATTTTGAAATAGGGTCTCGCTAGGTTGCTGAGAGTCTCAGCTAAGTGGCTTGAGGCTGTCCTCGAACCTGTGCTCCTCCTGCCTCAGCCTCCCAAGTCCTGGGATTACAAGCCTGCGCCACCACACCTGGCTCTTTTTTTTTATGCACAGCATTCTACTCTATATTCCAGGGGATGGTATAATGTAATTTTTTTTCTTTTTTTGTTGTTGCGGTACTGGGGATTGAACCCATGGGCATTCTACCTCCGCGCTACACCCCCAGCCTTATTTTTTTATTCTTTATTTTGAAACAGGGTCTCACTAAGTTGCAGAGGGCCTCACTAAGTAGCTGAGGTTGGGTGTGAACCTGCGATCCTCCAGTCTCAGCCTCCCGAGTACTGGGATGACAAGCGTGCACCACCACGCCCAGCTGAATGTAATTTTTTCAACTAGTCTCCTTTGGATGGACCTCAGGTGTGTTTCCATCCCTTGCTACTCACAGAAAAAATATGCTGCAATAAATATCCTTGTATGGGTGCGCGCCACAGGTGCGAGTATGTTGGGGATACAGAGTCGCAGAGGCGGAAGGGCAGGGTCAGAGGTGTGTGCGCCTGGAATTGCGACGTCTACTGCCAGACGGCCCATATGGACCTTGTATCGGCTTCTGTTTCGCCGGCGATGTGTGAGTCCTCGCTTCTACGCAGCTTCTCCAACACAGCGTGCTGCCACGCTCTGGGACCTGTGCCAATCTACCGGGCTAAAAAAAAAAGTGTATTTTGATCTACATTTAATTTATACTTGTGATATTGCGGAGTCAGGTTGAACCTTTTTTCATATATTTAAGGCTTTTTTTTTTTGCCTGTTTGTGGTCTATTTGGGTGAAAGTGACATTTTCCAGTCTGTGTTTTTCCACGCCAGGTATTAACTAGAATAACTTGGTCCTCATCTTACCTAATATATACTTGCTTCCAAAATCACTCCCCAGGTCAGCGATTCATTATCATTCAGCAAAGCTCTTAGATTCACGGTTACAAGTGCATCACAACGCGAGGATGCCCGCTAAAAGCAGGAGACGGAAGCTGGGTGCGGTGGCGCACACTTGTTATCCCAGTACCTGGGAGGCGGAGACAGAAGGATTGCAGGATCACGGCCAGCCTCAGCAAGTAGTGAGACTCTCATCAACCTAGCGAGAACCTGTTTCAAAATAAAAATAAGAAGACGGGCATGGTGGCACACGCTTGTCATCTTGGTACTTGGGAGGCTGAGACAGGAGGATTGTAGGTTCGCAGCCAGCCTCAGCTACTTAGTGAGACCCTCTGCAACTTAGCAAGACCCTGTTTCAAAATAAAGAATAAAAAATAGGGCTGGGGGATGTAGCTCGGAGGTAGAATGCCCCTGGGTGCAATCCCCCAGTAACACACACACACACACACACACACACACACACACACACACAGCAGATGGGAGAGGAGCAGGGGCCAGCCAGGAGGTTCAGCGCTAACTCCCCTGCCACAGTGCACAGCCGCACACCTGGACCATTGCACAGTGAGGCTCAGCCAGCCTTTGTCCAGAGCTTTCGCTGGACGTTGGTTCTGCAGACATAGCTGACCACCCTCATGGCTGACCCCGTCTCTAGCCTTCCTTAGGTTGAGCCAGTGGACTGCCTGGCCCAAGGACCCCACCATAAATCACACGAGCCATCGGGGGTCAGTGAAGAGTGCCAGATAAGAAAAGATAATCTTATTAGGAAGGACAGACCAAGGACTTAGAGGTGATCTCCCATCTGCTGGTCAAGAGTGAAACTTCAAGCCGGGCGTGGTGGCACACACTTGTCATCCCAGGGCTTGGGAGGCTGAGACAGGAGGGTCGCAGGTTCGCGGCCAGCCTCAGCTACTAAGTGAGACCCTCCTTAAATTAGTGAGACCCTATTCAAAATAAAATATGAAGCTGGGCATGGTGGCACACGCTTGTAATCCCAGTACTTGGGAGGCTGAGACAGGAGGATCCAGGTTCGCAACCAGCCTCAGCTACTTAGTGAGGCCCTCCACAACTTAGCGAGATCCTGTTTCAAAATAAAGAATAAAAAGTAGGGCTGGGGGTGTAGTCCAGAGGTGGAATGCCCCTGGGTTCCATCCCCAGTACCGCAATAAAGAAAGAAAGAAAGAAAGAAAGAAAGAAAGAAAGAGAGAAAAAAAGAAAGAAAGAAAGAATAAAGAGTTTTTCTCATTTTGGGATCTCCACCTCCCATCCCTCTAGCTCACCCCCCCTGTTCTTCAACACCAATGACCCATTGATTGTTCCCTGCAATCCTCCATCTCCCTCCTCCTCACTGCCCCCCAGTCCTCTCTTGGGGAGCAGGAGCAGCCTGCAGTCCTCCATCTCCCTCCTCCTCACCACCCCGCAGTCCTCTCTTGGGGAGCAGGAGCAGACCTTCGCTCCAAACTCAAGCATGCACACTCTCTTTTATTCCCTTACTTGGTCTGAGACACCATGTTCCCCATCAGTCCTCCCCTCTCTTAGGCATCTCTCCATCTGTTAGATTCACCTGTAAAAACACCGAGCCTCGTAAATCCAATGACTCCTCTACTCCGCACCTGCACCCATGCAGCGGGCAAAAACACCTACCTCCACCCGCTCATCTCTCTCCAAATTTCTGGCTGTTCCACTGTGATGGATCAGCAGTGCCTCCCGACAATCTCTTAATGGTTCCCTAAGCCATTTGCTTCCTGTTCACTAAGAAAAATAGGAAGTTGTAACAAGAGGATTTTGCAAGCGCTCGGTGCCACATCCATCAGCCCACCGCGAGGGTCTGTGCCGTTTCTGTGGATGGATTTCTGTGTTCTGATTGAAGGCCAGTCCTTTTTCCTGGACACTGCATCGCATCCGTCAGCTACTGGAGGGCACAATCATCGTAGAAGCTGTCCCCTTGCTCCCTTGCAAAATTATTTCTCTTCCCTCGACCAGATGAGCCCTGCAATACACCTGACATGTCTAATTTTTAAGAAGATCTCTAGGCTACCTTGCCTCTTCTTTGCAGGGACATCCTTCAGAAAATGGGACATTTGCTCTCCAATCCCTTGATTGTCCCTCTCCTTTGTCCCCAGCTCTCAAACAACACACCACTTGCCTCGGTCACCAGCTACCCCCACATCACCCAATTCTCCGTTCAATTCCCTGTCTCCATCTTAGCCTAACTTTAATAGACAGAAGTCACAATTGATCGTTTCTTTCTTCTTGAAACAATTCCCTTCTCTGGCTCCCTCCTGCTTTTTGTCTTCCTCCCCCCCCCCGCCCCGCTTCCTTCCTTCCTAGTCTCCTGGGCTAGATCATTTCTCAAAAGATCTCTCTTCTTCCCTCTCCACTCTCTTCCCACTCTGTGCAGACGCTCTGTAGGCTGACGCGCTCTCATCCGCATATCCTGCCTGGACACGAACCCTGGGCTCTCGCATTTGCATGCCCAACATCTTTCTCTGGATCTGTCCAACTTACATCTCAGTTTAACAGGCTTGAAATAGAACTCACGCGCTAGCTTGCCCACTCTGCCGTCCTCCCTTCTCAGTCAGTGGCGACTCCTTTTACCCAGTCTGCTCAGGCGAAAGTCCTTGGAGCTGTCCTGCCTCCCCTCTTCCGCACACTGTCAGGCCACCTGCAAGCCCGCTGGGTCTGTGGGAATCCTGTGACTTCCTGGCACCCTCCCCTCTCACTGTATCTGTTCCCCCTCCATCCACTCTTGCCCTGATTCATAGAGACCCACCAGAAATAAGTCAGACTACACTCTCCTTTTTGCTCAAATCTTTCCTGGGTTGCTGAGCTAATCTCCTAACTGGCTTCCTTTTTTCTTTTTGTTGCAGTACTGGGGATTGAACCCAGAGCCATTCTCCCCCTGAGCTACACCCCCAGCCCTATTTTGTATTCTTTATTTTGAAACAGGATCTCACTAAGTTGCAGAGGGCCTCACTAAGTAGCTGAGGCTGGCTGTGAACCCAGATCCTATGGTCTCAGCCTCCCAAGTACTGGGGATGACGAGTGTGCACCACCATGACCAGCTAACTCTCTTTAACATATATTCTGCAGAGTAGACAGAGAGACCCTTTTAGGACATCAGCCAGACCATGCCTCTCTTCCCTTCAGAAGCCTCCAAGGGTCCCATGGCACTCAGAGGAAGAGACGGCAGAGTAGGCAAGCTAGCACGTGAGTTCTAGCTCAGGGTTCCAGGAGACCCTGCACCACCCTGACCCAGTCCCCCCCCTTTTTTTGTGGTGCTGGATATTGAACCTAGGGGAATTTTTTTCCGGTACTAGGGATTAAACCCAGGGGCATTCTACCTCTGAGCTACACCCCCAGCCCTATTTTGTATTCTTTATTTTGAAACAGGGTCTCACTAAGTTGCAGAGGGCCTCACTAAGTAGCTGAGGCTGGCCGCGAACCTGCGATCCTCCTATCTCAGTACTGGGATTACAAGCGTGCACCACCACGCCCGGCTAAACCTAAGGGAATTCTACCTCCACGCTATACCCCCAGCCCTATTTTATTTTTTATTTGGAAACAGGTTCTTGCTAAGTTGCTGAGGCTGACCTTGAACCTGTGATTCTCCTGTTCCAGCCTCCTAAGTACTGGGATTCTAGGCATGGGCCACCATGCCTGGCTCCATTCTTTATTAAATGTCACTTTCTACCCTCTTCTCTTGCCCACCTGACCCCAACCACCCAGCCTCCGTGGGCCTCTACACAGCTAGTCTCTTGTGTCTCCAACACTCTCTGGAGATATCTTCATGGTGGTCTGCACCATCTCCTTTATTTTTTTCTATTTGTCCCTGGTTTCTCTCTTTTTTTTTTAACATATAGACTTTTATTTGTGCATTGTATTCTCACATTATAATATAGCTTCCATATTTGAGAAAAAAATATGACCCTTCGCTTTCTGTGACTGGCTGATCTCACTTAACATCATGTTCTCCAGGTACATCCATTTTCCTGCAACTGACATAATTTGGTTCTTTTTTATGGCTGAGTAGCATTCCATTATGTGCATATCCCATGGTTTTGCAATCCATTCATCGGTTGATGGACACCTAGGCTGGTTCCCTGATTTGGCTTTTATGAATTGCACCACTTCCATTAGACAGCTTCTCAAACATCCCTCTGACTGCCCCATGTACAGTAGGACCTCCCCCTCCCGGGGCATCCTAGTGCCCTTACTTGCTTTATCTTATAGCTCTTACACGAACACACACACACACACACACACACACACACACACACACACAGACTTCTTTCTGTTGGTGTCTCTCTTTCTCCAGTAGCATGTACATTTCAAGAAGAGGAGACTTTATATTTTTTGTGTATTACTTTCCTACTAGTAACTTGGACCGTATCTGGCCATGATGGTGAATCTGGATTGTCAACTTGACTGGATCATGAAACACCTAAGATGATGTGGCTCTGGGTGTGTGGATGAGATGACTGGCTTATGTCAGGGCAGACGGAAGGGGAAGTCCCGCCCTGCACGCGAGCAGTGCTGTTCTGATAGGCGCAGAACCTGGATAAAAAGAAGGAGGGGCCACATGAAGGATGTGCAGTTCTTCCTGAGGAAAGCGTGTCTGCTCTCGCCTGGGATACTGGCCTTCAGCTCTTTGAACTGGACCTCTGCCATCATTTCTCTGAAGAGTTTCCTGGCCTTTTCATCTTGGACTGGGGCTGCATTATTGGTTGTTCTGATTCTAAGACTCCAGTTCTTGGACCGCTCAATCAGCGGCTGGTTCCTCTGGGTCTGCACGTGCAGGTGGCCACTCGTGACTACACTGCTTTGGACCGTGAGCTGATCTGATAAATCCCCTTTACCATATATACCTTATGAGTTCTGTTACTGCAGTGAACCCTAATACACTAGCACAAGGCAGTGTTCAAACTATTTATCACACATAAACCCGGGGCTTTCTTTTCCTCCTCTCAGCTCTGCACATTCTTTCAAGACTCTTTCTGTACCCCATCTGCTAGGCTTGCTTTCTGACACTGTGCCTCGTATCCAGGGGGGCTCAGCAGACCCTGGGGAGCTGAAAGCACCCACAGCTGCTTTGAAGAATAGATGGAGGGATGCACCCTGTGCGAGATGATTCAGGTTGGATGGTTTGGATTTAGAAAGTTGCCCAGTTCTTACGGAATCAAGGTAGCAATGCTGGAAGTGGGGCTTGGTTGTAATCTCACCAGTGGCTACATCATCGTAATGGATTTATCTGGGTGGTGATCTGAGCCAGTAGGGTGTGGCTGGAGAAGATGGGTCCCTGGCAGTGCCACCTTAGGGATTATATATGGTTCCTTCTCCCCTTGCTACTCTCTTGCTTCCAGCCTCCATGATGCGAGAGCAAATCCTATGCTCTCCCTCTCTCTGCTTCACGCTGCCATATCCTGAGATCTGCGGTCCCCAGTCTCACACGAATTGAACCCCAAATCCCCCAAGGAAACTAGGAGCAAATAAATCTTCCTTCCTCTAAGTTACACGGTCAGGTCTTTGGATTATAGTAGTGAGAATCCTGACTAAGACAGAAGAGCATGCCAATTGGGGCACCCCGGGATTTTCATGTGGCAGCTCTGCAGAGAACACCCAGAACACCGGGTCGGGGTGGTAGTGTTGGTCTGGCAAGACTGGCTGTGGCCTGTGGTGTCTCCACGGTGCCTTCCTCGCTCATGTTGAAGCTCAGTAGCAGTGGGTAGAAGATATCCTTCCACGTGGTGACCTGGGTTCTGTCCGCCATGCTCTGTCTTCTGGGATTCCTGGTTCAGCTGGTGGGAGGGGCAGGCAGGGATGGTGACCTGTAGGTTTCTGTGGGCGAGTCCTTACTCAGATCCCATCCTTTCCACCACACTCCATTGGGCAGATCTCGGGCACTTAGCTTTGCTTCGTTACGGGGATGCTGGGGACTTTAGCTGAGCTGTGTTCCCAAGAGCCATAGACGCTGGGTTTTGGTGAACACTGAGTTGCTCCAGCCTCAGAGGGGAGCTTAACAGGTTCAGTTCCTTGTCCTTGTTCCCTCCCTGTTGGGTAGGAGTGAGCTCCTCTCAGCTTGCTAGCATCACAAGCAGTGTGCTGAGGGCAAAGAGGACATTGATGGAGGAGGAAGGAAGATACATCCAAGAGGGAGGGAGGGGACAGGCGGCCGCCAGAGCTCCCTCATGGACTCTCAAGTTCTGGAGTTCATATCTGCTCACCTGTGTGTGCATTTCTCACCAAGCCAACTGTTGCTAGGTATTTTTTAGCAAGGCCGAAAGTTCCCTTAAGCACCATAATTATCTCAGCTGGAGATGTCAGGAGAGTTTACAGTTAAAGAAGAAGGCAGCCTGTCACCGACATGATAATAAGGTACACTCCACGCTGCTCTTACAGCTGTGCGATGGAACACTGCATGGCCACCTTTACATCTAGGCTGGGGACTCGATTGTCCTTTAGGGGGTCATAGAAGCATCACTTCCCAGCAGTAGAATGGGGTAAGTTATTCTGATCCACACGGTTCTCCCTTCAGGAGGGAAAGAAATCAATCAGCACCCTGTGGAAATCTTCCCCGTCGCCGGCTCTGATGAGGCCCCGCGAGTCGCGCTGGTCCGTGGCAGCACAGGCTGGCTGCTGCAGTCCAGACCACACTGAGGTCATGCAAGGGCATTTCTGCAGGATCTGGGGCTGTCTGAGGGAAATGGGGCCTGGGAACTGGACTCTTCACAGGGAGAAATCATCTTGCAAGCGAGTGGGCTCAGAGAGAGGTGGTTGAGTGTGATGGGCAAGAGGGTATTTTGGGGGGCTGAGATTCCCCCAACTTGAGGTCAGGTGACCTCAACAGCCAGTTTTGTGATCTTGCATAAGTTTATTAACCTCTCTGTCCATCAGTTATCTCCTATGCAAAACAGAAGCCACAATGCAGGTCTTCTATCCACTCCTACTGCAGAAACAAAAGTCAAGCTCTCAGTGGCTTAAGATTGGAGACTGATTTCAGGCACATTTTTTTTGTAGTACTGGGGATTGAACCCAGGGTTATTCTACCTCCAAGCTATACCCCAGCCCTATTTATTTACTTATTTATTTATTTATTTTATTTTGAAGCAGGGTCTTGCTAAGTTGCTTAGCATCTTGCTAAGTTGCAGAGGCTGGCCTCAAACCTGCAATCCTCCTGCCTCAGCTTCCCAAGCGCTGGGACTACAGGTGTGTGGTACCATGCCCAGATCAGGCACATTTTATATCTCATGATATCATGACTTGCTCACTCCAAGAACCATGTGAACAGAATGGCTCTGGTCTGGGCTCCATTGCTGGTATGTAACAGAAGAAAAAGAAGGGACATGGTGGGCCATTTTATGTTTCTTACAACATCTGGGAAGAAGCTAAAGACTCTTTTGCTCCCAGCCCACAGATAGAGCAAATCACAGGCTGTTTCTGATGTCCACAGGGCCGTGGTGAATGTTCCCCACAGGGACTTCCCTCCAGAGAAGAGCAGGATTCGATATTTTAAACAGTTGCTTAATGTACCCTAGGTCCATAGCCTTTGTCAGAAAGCTTGGGCTTCTTCATACCCTAACCCTTAGGGGGCTATGAAGGAGCCTGGGAATGTCTTTGAAGTTATAGAAGGGTCAAGGAACTTCCTTTGGGGATTTAGACAGGTTGTATGAATGCCCCTGGGGCTTTGAAGGGGTGTGGTAATGCTTTGGGGGGATTAGAAGGGGCATAGGTCATGGGAACACATTTGAAGGAATGTATTTGGGGTAGTAAAAGGATTGTGGAAACACTTTGTTGACTAGGGATGGTCAAAGGAACAACTTTGGGGGTGGAGAAGGGGCTTGGGAATGCTTTGGGGATTTAAAGGTATAGGAGTCGGGCATGGTGAATCACACGTGTGATCCTAATATTTGGGAGGCTGAGACAGGAGGATTATAGATTCAAGACCAGCCTCAGCAACTTAGTGAGACCCTGTTTCCAAAGAAAAAATAAAATAGGGCTGGGGATGTGGCTCAGAGGCAGAATGCCCCTGGGTTCAATCCCCAGTATTACATAAAAGGGGATGCGGGACCATCTTGGGGGCACATAAGGGTCATGACAATGTCTTCGTGGAAACAGCAGCAGCGTGGGAGTGCTTTTGGGGCCATAGAACAATCATGGAAAAATCCTTTGGAAGCATAGAAGCATGGAAACACTTTGGGGGCATTGAAGTTTCACGGGAACATGTTTGTAGACGAGTCATGGGAACAACTTGGGGGTTTAGAAGTGCCATGGGAGAGGTTTTTGGGGGATAGACATTTCATGGGAATGTCTTTGGGGGCATTGAAGGGGCATGGGAATGACCTCATGGGCAGGGTTGTGGGAATGACTTCATGGGGTTAGAAGGGTTATAGGTAGGCTTTGTGGGGAATGGGCTGGTCCTGGAAACTCTGGGGGCACATAAGGGTCATGAGAATACCTCTGGAGGTCTGGAAGGGTCAGGGAATGCCTTTGTGGGTGTAGAGGATCATGGAAACACTTCTGAGGGATACAGAAGGGTGGTGAGAACACCTTTGTGGGCATAGAAGGGTCTTTGGAATGCCATTGGGGCTGGGAAAAGTTGTGGAAACACCTTTGGGGGCGTCAAAAAGTGATGGGAAGAGTGTTAGGGTCCTAGATGGGGTGTGGGGATGCCTTTGGGGGTATCCGTTAGGCTTAGTAACACCTATGGGGACTTACAAGGGCCTTTAGAATGTTTTAGGGGCTTAGAAGGGCAGTGGGGATGCCTTTGGAGCATAGAAGGTCCTGGGACCACCCTTTGGTGCTTAGAAGGATCATGGGGACACCTTCAGAACCTAGCAGTGTCACAGGATCACCTTTGTGTGCATACGAGGGGCATGGGAATGCCTTTGAGGGTATAGAAGTGGTGTGGGAACACTTGGGGGATTCAAAGAGGCATGGGAACACCTTTGGTACAAATATGGGGTGAATAAACACCTTCGGGTGCTTAGAAGGGTCGTGTGAGTGCCTTTGTGGGGCTAGAAGGGGTGTGGGAATGCCTTTTCCTCTTATTTCTTTCATACAATTTTTTCTCTTCTTCTGAACAATTACAGATGAATTCATTGAACTGAATGTCTCCTCTTTGCTTTGGGGTTCTTCTAAATCATCCATTTTTCAGCAAAGCCCTTTGGTCATCGTTAGTGGGAAATTATATTCCCATTTCTAAGTGAAGACTTCGACCAAGGCAATCCTTTCTTTCTTTCTTTCTTTTCTTTTCTTTTCTTATTTTTTGCCTTCTCAGCTCTCAGTCTTCATGCCTCCTCTCCAGGGCTTGCTGAGCTATGAGGGCCAATTTTTTTTTTTGAGCCATGACCAAAATGATGGCTTACAGTCACCCTCCCTTGGAACCGGGGTTGTATGTTCACTTGTGAGTTGAGGGATCCCACTGAGGGATTTGCAGGATTTCTGACCTCTGACTGCCTGGATGGAGGACAGGAAAAATTGGATCTGAGGGTTGCTTTTGTTTAGGAAGCTACCTTGGCCAGACATTTGATCGTCATTCGGCTCTCTCAGCTTTGCACCAAGAAACAAGTACAACCAGCTGCAGAGGTTGACCCCTCCCCAGCCCTGCTCGGTCCCCCCATGACTCTGCCAGGGAACCCCAAAGATCCAGAGAGCAAAGTCATTACTCTTGGCCCCTGTCTCCTGTGAACAACCAGAAAATCCGCTTAAAGGTCATTTTTGTTTTTGAAAGATGTGACATTTTTTTCCCAGTCTGTTAATGACAGACTGGGGAATTGAGACTTGTAGGTCCCAGGCGCTGGGAGGATGGAAAGACATATGGCTCTCGTTTGAACTCCAGGCCTCTGGTGAGTGAGCAGAGCGTAGCACCTGCAGGCCCACGCCCATCTGCCTGTCAACCTCCGGCCACAGTGCGCGGCGTCTGTCTGTCCCAGGGGACTGGGAGCGCTGGCCTTCCTGTATGGGTTTATGGTCAGTTATCACGGTACTTGTAGTGGTGAGCAGCACCTTTATCAGTCCAGGGGGAAGAGAGCCCCTCTTCCCCAGCTGCCTCCTCCTCGCTCGACCCTCTGCAGTCTGCCCTCCACGTGGCACTCAGAGCAATCCGTAGAAGTTGCAGACATAAACATGGGCTCCTCCTTGTGCTCACAGTCACACTCCACCTCCCGCCACAACTGCCAGGACCCCCTCACCTGGCCCTGCCCGGGCTCCAGTCTCCTCTCTGGGCTCTGCTCTCTGCTTTTGCATCCCTGTCTGGGCCTCCCTGTGTCCCTCAGGCACCTGCCTCTTGACCCTGGCTAGCCTTCGTTCCCTTCCTGGGATAATATTATCTGCTCTCTAAGCTGGCCTCAAAGCCACACCCTCTGGGCAGAATTTCAACGACCGCTTTATGCCAATAGCCATCCATCTGGACTTTTCCACTGAGCCGACCTGTCGTCGTATTATCTGTACAGCCTGATTAACATCAGGTGTCTTGTTTCTGCACCTGCTCAGCTCTCGGGGCTGGGCTGCCAAGCAGTACTGTCCAGGTTTCCTCCAGCTTGAAGCAGGCCTGGAAAAGCAGTGGAAATGGCTCACGTGTCTGTGGGCAATGTTGGCTGGATGCCTACTCTCCAGGGAGCTGACAGCCCCCAGCCCCCCAAAACCATCCTGCCAACACGGCTGAGTCCATGCTTCCCGAAAATCCCGGTCTCCTTCCAGCTCACAGACGCCTGGAAGTCGCTCATTGGTGATGAGGTGGTCTCCCACACTGATATTTAGCTCCCCACAATTAGCCAGGAGGAGGGCAGAGATAAATAGGTGTCTGAGTGCTGGGTAGAATTATTAAGAAGTTCTTGGAGCTGGGCGCGGTGGTGCACACTTGTCATCCCAGTACTTGGGAGGGTGAAAAAGGAGGATCTCAGGTTCGAGGTCAGCTGCAGCGACTTAGTGAGACCCTCAGCAACTTAGTGAGATCCTGTTTCAAAATAAAAAAAAAAAAACAAAAAGGGCTGGAGGTGTAGCTGGAGGGTAGAACACCCTGGGTTCAATCCCTAGTATCACAAAAAAGAGAAGTATGGGGGTACTGTAGCTCCCCCAGCATCTAGGGCCAGGACCCTCTCAAATCAACAAATAGCACAGAGCCCATCCCCAGTGGCCATACCCTAGAGACTCCAGAACTAACTTCCCTGCATGCCCTGCTCATGTGGGCCAAGCCGGCCTCTGACAGCTGAAGGAGCCATGACTTTTCCTTGCACACCCAATTTATGGTCCTTGCCATAATTCACTCCTGAACAGGAGTGGTCTACAGGGCAATTAGGATCAGAAGGCATCCTGGCTCCTGTGGCCACGAGGCTTTCTGAGCTGTCATGTGGGGAATTTATGTGGCTGTGGGAGCCCGCTTTGGAATAGCTGGCACAAAGGGCTGCCCCGTGGTTGCGAGTGAGTCTCAGGGTCTGGTGGATTTTTCCCTGTTCCATGGGAAGCAGGCAGGAAAGGATGGTTAGCAATGTGCCTGCTCTTGCGACCGGTCTTTGGCGGAGGGCTCGTGGTTATCATTAGCCAGCATCGTGGTCAGAAATTCATCACTACGCTAGATTCCTGTCTTGCAGGTACAGCCAGAGAAAGCCTGGTTTGATAAAGAGCTTGTTGTGTAGCGGAGCATCATGCTGCTGGGAGCAGGGTGTGTGTGCGCTCAGGGTGTATCCTGACCCAGGAGTGAAGGAGGGCGTGTCGTGCTGTGCAACATTCTCAAGTAGTGTGAGTTCTCTGAGTCACTATTCTTTGATTCTGGAAGCTTCTGTTGCACATGAAGGTGTAACAGCACACACACACACACACACACACACACACACACACACACACACTCTATAGCAGGTGAGTGCTATGCCCTCTTCGACCCCTGTTGATTGGCACAGATTGTATCCAAAGTACAAACACTGATTGCTCAGGATGGACTAGCCATGAGCCTCAGCTGGGGCAGGAGCTGATCATTCACTCTGACTGCAGGTACACATAATTTCGCTCTTATGGACTTTTTTGGTACTGGAAATTGAACCCAGAGGTGTTCTACTTCTGAGCTACACGCCAGCCCAATTAATTAATTAATTAATTAATTTTTGAAACAAAGTCTTGCCATGTTGCCGAGGGTCTCACTAAGTTGCTGAGACTGGCCTTGAACCTGCGATCCTCCTGTCTCAGCCTCCCAAGTACTGAGATTACAAGCATGTGCCATCCTGTCTGGAGGCTTTTTCCCCTCTTTTTCTGAAAGCTGGAGATGTAAGAACAAAACCCGCACTGGTTTCTTATTTACGTTGTCTTTCCTCCCTTCATTTCCATCTCTGCATAATTTTGGAACCAGCGTGTCTAACAGGAAGAAGGTTGGGTAAGGAATTCTGGTATTCTGTCATTTCAACTCATCCTCTTAGATCGGGACCCATTGTTTTACCTTGGACTCAGTTTTTACATTGTTGGCTTGGGGGTTTGGACCTTTAAATTCAATTGAATTCAATAAGGGTTGGTTTCTTAAGTGGCTCTCTGCCTAGCATCTTACAGCAATGCAATGAGGGACAAATTAACTGAGAAAGAAAGAAAGAAGGAAAGAACAAAAGAATGAAAGAAAGAGAGAGAGAGAAAGAGAAAGAGAAAGAAAGAAAGAAAGAAAGAAAGAGAAAGAAAGAAGAAAGAAAGAAAGAAAGAAAGAAAGAAAGAAAGAAAGAAAGAAAGAAAAAACATTTCCTGAATAAGAATACTCATCTCCTGGCTGTTTCTTCAGAGTGAGAAGCAAGATTGCCTGGAACTTGAAGATTTCGTCTCACACATCAATAAAAGTTAAAGGTACACACATACTTGTGCTTCCTGTTTAGCATTTCTGCTGTCAGAGCTAGCTCTCGTTAGCAGAAACCCCTCCCAACAAAGACAAACGGTACCTCTTTTCATCGCAGAGAACAATGCTTAATTGCCGAAGCCATTTAAGTAACCAACTGCATTGATATGTTCACTAATGAAATGTTGCATGCTATTTGGAGTCTTCCAAGGTAGGGACAAAGAAAAAGGAGCTCACTTCGATCTATAAATCAAGTTAAACAATTCCCATCCCTTTTTACAGGAAACTTTTTTTCCCCACCCTCTGTATGTTCTATTATCTGTGTGAAACAGACACTGGCAAAGGGAAAAAAAAGTGACAGGGTATTCTAAGCAAAGTTAATGAAGTAGCTCTGAATATTATATCAAAATAGATGACGTGAATAATTCAAGAGCTCATTCCTGGGCCTCTCTTTACAACAATAAGCATTGTGTCTCAGAGGTGATCCAGGAGGATGGCTGGGTTGAAGGTGCCTCTGCAACATGTTACATCCCAGGAGACAAGAGGCGACCTCTATTGCTATATTTAATTTCAGGGATTCTTTGAGTCCAGGAACTGGGAAAGAATGGGAGAGGAGGGAAGAAGAAAAATTGCAACTCTTCAAGGTTCAAGTTTTGCTTGAAATGTCATTAGACAGCAGCCAGAAGGGACCTTGGTTTTATTTCTTCTACATCTGTTGGTGGACCACTCATGGGAAATGTGCCTCCCATTAGGCTAGATCTTCATTGTGTTCTGATGGTCCAGCACCAGGGATCCTTTTAGAAAAGGACTCACACAGGAGATGAAGGTGTGAGATTCTCCCTCTCATGGGTGGATTGGGCACATGGCTTGGGCCTGGCAGACCTCAGTCTCCCCAGGAATTCTGATTCCTGAACAAGATATGCAGGGAAATGGGGGCATAGGTTACACCTGAGTCAGGGGCAGAAGTGGCTTTGGTGACCTTTCCTATAGTATCTAATATCTCATGCCCTGCACTCCCCTTGTTTTCTGTTAATTTCCCATGCATTTATATTCAGTCACTTATTCTCCAAGTCCCCATAACAGATCAGTTTCTATTGCTTGCAACCAAGAAAACCGATCACCTCCAACAAGCTTTTCAGAATCAAATAGCATTTATTTTGCTTAAAAATAAAGGAAGAAGACAGGTGTGATGGTGCATGTCTGTAATCTCAGTACTTGGGAGGCTGAGACAGGAGGATCACAGGTTTGGGGACAGCCTCAGCAATTTAGAAAGACTCTCAGCAATCTAGCAAGACTCTATTTCAAAACAAAAATAAAAAGGGCTGGGGGTGTAGCTTGGAAGTGGAATGCCCCTGGGTTCAAGTTCAATCCCTAAACACACACACACACACACACACACACACACACACACCTCACACTCACCTCATCCTCTATTATTCATGGGGCTACTTATCTTTTCACCCTGATCTTGCAGGTTTGGAAATATAAGTCAGGCTTTTTCAAGTAGTCTTGCTCCCCAAACTCCTTTCAGAGCAAAGACAATTATGAAGGCTGCATCTAGAGGAGCCAAACAGCCCTGTGTAGTCTCTAGTTAATCAGCACCACGGACAGGTCCACCACCTTCTGCCTTAACTGCATCCCTGTGTGGTCTCTACATAATCAGCAACATGGACAGGTCTATCTCCCTCCTGTCTTCCTGAGTCCCTGTGTGGCCTCTACATAATCAGCACCACGGACAGGTCCATGCCCCCACTTCTGCCATACTGAGTTAATCACCAAGTTGAGTGAGTTCTGGGCTTAGCCTTGGTATCATAAATGCATGATCACCAATCAGCCCAGGCCACTTAACAGATGCAGCATCAGCAATGAATATGATGACTTTTCACAGAAAGGCATTTAATCTAGAGATAAAAATACCAGGGAACAGACACGGTTTTCAGCCTCTAGATTTTTTGGGGGGCCTGAAGATGAAGTCTAGAATCTCTAATGAACTGTCTCCTCCCTGGGAAAGTTGCTGAGATTGCTGGAGCAGGTGTACAGGCTGACTAATAGCTGATAATGACAGATTATCCTCTTTGCCGGGATCTATATATCGACACACATGGCTCGGGCCATTTGTCCAATTCTACATCAGCACATGGAAAATGTTACTATGATTATTGACTATGCCTCAGTTATCTGAGGGACAGCAGGATGGACTGGGGATTGTTTTCGAAACCTTCACCTGCTTTGGAAGCAACTCAAATGTTCAGAAAGAAACAGAACAGCCAAAGCTGTGCATGGTGGCGCACACTTGTAATCCCAGTACTTGGGAGGCTGAGACCAGAGGATTGCAGGTTTGCGGTCAGCCTCAGCAACTTTGTGAGGCCCTCCGCCACTAAGTGAGACCCTGTTTCAAAATAAAAAATAAAATAGGGCTGGGGGTGTAGCTCAGAGATAGGATGACCCTAGGTTCAATTCCCAGTACCACACACACAACAACAACAACAACAACAAAATAAAAAGAACAGCCTGACATCCTGCTATAGTCCATCTTGCCCTTGGAAGGCACTGATGGAATCTCACAGTCAGCTTCAGCTCACCCTAGGTCTCCTGGATTTTACCCATGATGCTCATCACTCAGGTGCCTGGAACCCATCACCAAGAGAGGGCGGGCTGACCTACTTCAGGGCATCGCCAATGGGGCCTTGCATCTGGCTGCCGGGCAGACCTGCAGACACACAGTTTACCATGAGCCAGCCCAGCTTTTCTCCCCTGTGTAGAGGCTCCAGGCTGCGGGCATAACTTTAGCCTGTGGCCAACACTGGCTGCTCTTTCCTGCTCTCCCTCCCTTCCTTCCTCCCTCCCTCCCTTCCCTCCCTCCCTCCCTCTCTTCCTTCCTTCCTTCCTTCCTTCCTTCCTTCCTTCCTTCCTTCCTTCCTTCTTTGCAATACCAGGGATTGAACCCAGGGGCATTCTACCTCCAAGCTACACCCCCAGCCCTATTTTTCATTCTTA
>PVJS01021269.1:0-31693 GCA_004027185.1 Glis glis
CCTATTTTTTATACTTTATTTTGAAACCGGGTCTCACAAAGTTGCAGAGGGCCTCACTAAGGAGGGAGAGAGAGAGAAAGAGAGAGAGAGAGAGAGAGAGAGAGAGAAAGAGCTGAGGGGCTGGCCGCGAACCCAGATCCTCCGGTCTCCGCCTCCCAAAGTACTGGGATTACAAGCGTGCGCCACCACGCCCGGCCTTGTACTTCTTTTGTAAACAATTTTTGTTTTGTTTTTGTGGTACTGGGAAATGAACTCAGGTGTGTTTTACCGCTGAGCTACACCCCCCAGTCCTATTTTATTTTTTATTGTGAAACAGGGTCTTACTATGTTGCTGAGGGCCTGGATAAATTGCTGAGGCTGGCCTTGAACCTACGATCTTCCTGTCCCAGCCTCTTAAGTACTGGGATTACAGCCTGGCTGTAACCAGATTTTCTATTAAAAAAAAAATGTCAGCCTAAAGTGGGCATGGGTTGCACCCCTGGAATCCTAGTACTTGGGAGGCTGAGACAGGAGGATCACAGGTTTCTGGACAGTCTTAGCAACTTAGGGGGACCCTCAGCAACTTAGCAAGATTCTCTTTCAAAATTAAAATAAAAAGGGCTGGGGGTATAGCTCAGAGGTAGAATGCCCCTGGGTTCAATCCCCAGTACCACAAACAAACAAACAAACAAACAAAATTGTCATCAGGAATAAAAGAAAACTTTCCCAAAGGCCTTCCGTGAGTCAGCTCATCCAACTCTCTGCTATAGCTCATGTGATCTGATTTTTGTATAAAATTAAGTAGCACAGAAAGAGAACTGCAATCAAAGCAAGGGCGTGGCGTGTATGTAGGGCACCATGACAGGACAGCGGCTGTGATGGTAGTGTTTTATTCTTTTTATTTTGGTACTGGGGATCGAACCCAGGGCCATTCCACCTCTGAGCTACACCCCCAGCCCTTTTTATTTTTTATTTTGAAACTGGGTCTCGCTAAGTTGCTGAGGCTGCCCTTGAACCTGCGATCCTCCTGTCTCAGCCTCCGAATGACTGGGAGTAGAGGCGTTTGCCGCCGTGTCTGGTTAGCAGTGTTTTAACAATCTGAAATTGCTCCGATTTAACAGGGGACACACTCTGGAACGAAAAGCAGATTCCAGGTCCCTGTGATTTCCTAATGGAGAAGCTGCTAAGAGATGCAGGGCCATTACTCAGCCACTGTGCAGCACTCAGCTACCCTGTACATAGCAATTAGGGGGGACTTAGGGCGCCATGCACACTGCATACAAAGCCAGCCATCCTCCGATGGGAAACGAAACTCACAAGACCCCGCAGTGTGGCAGGCAGCCAGCTATTAAGAAAAGGTTTTCAATGCCGGGTGTGGTGGTACACGCCTGGAATCCCAGTACTTGGGAGGTCAAGACAGGAGGATCACAGGTTCGAGGCCAGCCTCAGCAACTTAGCAAGACCCTGTTTTTAAAAAAAAAAAAAAAAAAAAGCCGGACGTGGTGCTGCACGCTTGTAATCCCAGTGCTTGGGAGGCTGAGACTGGAGGATCGGGTTTGCAGCCAGCCTCAGCTACTTGGTGAGGCCCTCTGCAACTTAGTGAGACCCTGTTTCAAAATAAAGAACAAAAAATAGGGCTGGGGGTGTAGCTTGGAGGTAGAATGCCCCTGTGTTCAATCCCCAGTACTGCAAAAAAAAAAAAGTAATAATTAAAAGAAGGGATGGGGGTATAGCTCAGAAGTAGAATGCCCCTGGGTTCAAATACAAAAAAAGGAAAGAAAAAGAAGAAAAGTTTTCCCAATCAGAGTACAGGTTGCAACACCCTGCCTGTGGTTCACGCGGGAAGCTGCTGAGGTTCTCAAACAGTAAGCCAAGGAGTGTGTTAACAGGCAAGATGTACAAGGTGGGCGGCGTGAGCTTTGGGGAGGGCTGACCTGTGAATCAGCCTGGGAGGTCATTCATGCCCACGGCTTTATTCACACATCTCTCCCACTCTAGCAAGTACTTACAACCTGTCGGCAACTAACAGCCTGAGGTGAACGCGTTCTCAACTTAGCTGGCCCTAGTAGCTACGGACCCCCTGTATAACTTGCGTTTTCCACATTCTGAGCCTCTTCCTCAAAATGGAGTGTCAGAAAGGGGGCCTTCTCCACATCCACTCTTCTTTTTTTGTGTGGTCCTAGGGATTGAACTCAGGGAACCTCTAACTGTGAGCTACACCTCCAGCCCTTTTCATTATTTTATTTTATTATTTATTTATTTGCGGAACTGGGGATTGAACCCAGGAGCATTTTATCTCTGAACTACACCCCCAGCCCTAGTTTTTATTCTTTATTTTGAAACAGGGTCTCACTAAGTTGTGGAGGGCCTCACTAAGTAGCTGAGGCTGGCCGCAACCCGGATCCTCCTGTCTCAGCCTCCCAAGTACTGGGATTACAAGTGTGTGCCACCATGCCTGGCTTGTGCTAAATTTTTGAGGGAAAGAGGTTGAAACTCTTAAGGCAAAAGGAGGTGTATGGTTTTTTGTTTGTTTTGCAGTACTGAAAATTGAACCCAGAGGCATTCTACCTCTCAGCTACACCCTCAGCCCTATCCTGTAATCCTCCTGTCTCAGCCTTCCAAGTACTAGGATGACAGGCGTGCTGGAGTGACCTTTCCAGAATGCAGGCCCCACCCTGCTGCTGGCTTTCCCACTGCTGTTAGGACAAAGTCTTCATTCTGCCCAGGGCCTGCCTTCCTCTCCAGCCCATCCTATTCTGTTCTCCCCACTGTGCTCTGGCTGCGGCCTCCCCACGTCTGTGCCCTCTAGCAGCGGGGCGTTCACGCCTTCTGTTTTCTCCGCCTGGGTATCTAGGACAGTCTCTCCCCCACCAGCCCACCTGCTTCCAGCCTCGTTAACGTTTAACACCTTCAGAATGTGGCCTAAAAAGCCTTCAAGGAACCTGTCCCATCCTGTTCCATAGACTAGTGCCCCTGCGCTGACCTGGGCTGGGCTGGGTTGGGTCTCAATAAAGGCTGAGCAAATATAGAACAGTATACATTTTTTCTTTCTTTCTTTCTTTTTTGGAGAGGAAGACTCTTAAGAATTAGTATATTGTTGAACACAGTGGTCCATGCCTATAATCTCAGCTATTTGGGAGGCCAAGGCAGGAGGATCACGGGTTTGAGGCCAGCCTCAGCAGTTTAGTGAGAGACACTTCCCATCCCATCTCAAAAAACCAAACAGGCCGGGCATGCCTGTTTGGTCCCACATGCCTGTGGTCCCAGTACAGGAGGATTGCAGGTTCGAAGCCAGCTTCAGCAACTTAGTGAGACCCTGCTTCAAAATAGAAAATAGGGCTGGGGGTGTAGCTCAGAGGTAGAATACCGCTGGATTCAATCCCCAGTACCCACCCCCCCCAAAAAAAAGGTTTTAACAAAAGTGAGTATACCTTTGACACGATAATTCCACTTACAGAAATTCATTATGAGTAGGGCTGGGGAAGTAGCTCAGTGGTAGAGCACTTGTCTAGCATGTGCAAGGCCCTGGGTTCCATCCCTGGTGCCACAAAAAGAAAAGAAAAAGCCCAAGTTCTGCTCTTCACCTCTTCCTCCTTGTTCAAACTCACCTCCCATGATCCTCCACTCAGGGGAGCAAAAGGGAGGACTGAGGCCATCTGTCCCTGCAGCCCCCAAGGACACAGGACAGCGAGGTCTGGGACATTGTCCCTGCTTCAGTGGTACATAGTCCCAGTGCAATCTGGCCACCCCAAAGCAGGCCTCTCAACATGACCCCCTTTTCCCAGGGAAGTGTCATCAAAGCCTGGCAGAGCCATTGCCCTGGGTTTGTGACAGCTATTCATCTATAAGACCACCCGAGGAACACCAACTTTTTTTTTTTTTTTTTGCAGTACCAGGGATGGAACCCAGGGACATTCTACCTCCGAGCTACACCCCCAGCCCTATTTTTTATACTTTATTTTGAAACCGGGTCTCACAAAGTTGCAGAGGGCCTAAGTAGCTGAGGCTGGCCCTGAACCCGGATCCTCCGGTCTCAGCCTCCCAAGTACTGGGATTACAAGCGTGCACCACCACGCCTGGCCCCAACTTTTTTTTTTTTTTTTTTTGGTACTGGGGATTGAACCTAGGGACATCCTACCTCCAAGCTATAGCCCTAGCCCTTTTTATTTTTACTATTTATTTATTTAGTGGTACTAGGGATTGAACCCAGGGCATTCTACCTGAGAGCTAAACCCCAGCCCTTTTTAATTTGAAACAGGGTCTTGCTAGGTTTCTGAGTACTTTATTAAGTTGCTGAGGCTGGTCTCGAAACTGTGATACTTCTGTCTCAGCCTCCCAAGTACTGGGATCACAGGTGTGCACCACCATGCTTGGCTTTTATTTTTAAAATTTATTTATTTATTTATTTATTTATTTATTTATTTATTTATTTTTTGCGGTACCGGGGATTGAATGCAGGGGCGTTCTACCTCCGCGCTACGCCCCCGGCCCTATTTTTTATACTTTATTTTGAAACTGGGTCTCACGAAGTTGCGGAGGGCCTAAGGAGAGAGAGAGAGAGAGAGAGAGAGCTGAGGCTGGCTGCGAACCCGGATCCTCCGGTCTCCGCCTCCCAAAGTACTGGGATTACAAGCGTGCGCCACCACGCCCGGCTATACTTTATTTTGAAACGGAGTCTCACGAAGTTGCGGAGGGCCTCACTAAGGAGAGAGAGAGAGAGAGACAGGGGAGAGAGAGAGAGAGACAGGGAGAGAGAGAGAGAGAGAGTGCGCACGCGCGCAAGCTGAGTCTGGCCACGAACCCGGATCCTCCGGTCTCCGCCTCCCAAAGTACTGGGATTACAAGCGTGCGCCACCACGCCCGGCTTATTTTTTAATTTTTGAAACAGGGTCTCACTAAGTTGCCCAGGCTGGCCTCGAACCTGCAATCCTCCTGTCTCAGCCTCCCAAATCCTGGGATTACTGGCGTGCACCGCCACGTCTGGCACACAGATGTTTTCACTTGTGTCTTTGGTAGGAGTGACCCAATAAGGAGATGGCATTGTGTCTGTCGCCATCCACCCTGACGCCTTCAGTGCCTCGCATCTGTCCCACTGGGTCCCATCAGGGGACTCTCACAGGTATGGGTGGTGAGAGCCAAAGATCTGCAGAGAGCAGGGCTGGTGTGCCCCGAGCAGATGAAACAAAGCTTCTCTCCTGCTTCTGTGTCACCCCGGGGGAGGGCCTTGCCAGTGATTGAGGACCCCGTGTCAGGAGGCTCTGCACCACCCGCCGGCATCCCAGGCTCACTAGCAGCTCTCCACAGCTGACAAACTGCCGGGCTTTGACACACAGCCCACAGGCTACAGCCTTTTTCCTGCAGGCTGCAGGAATGAGAAAGCACGAGGATAAATGGCACTAAATAATGCAGAGGTGAACACAGCTCCTGCGTGAGCGGAACAAAGGACATTTGAGCTGCGCTGCTGGGGAGGGAGCGCACCGAAAGGTTACCACCCCGCGCCGGCTCCGAATGGGAGCTCTTAAACTTAAAGGCGGTTCCCGCGTCCGTCTGTCTCCTTCGCGGTGCACGCTCCACCTGCATCTGACACTGCTTAATAGAGAACGGCACTCCATTCCTGCCACTTGCAGAAAGGTCCCCGCTGATGTGCACACAATGGCAGTGTCGCATGCTTGGCTGGATTCTGCCATTCCGCATGTCTGCTTTGGAGGGCTCTCTCCAGGACACACGGCCACCAAGGGCAGAGACCGCCCTCTGTGTCACCCTGCATGCCCAGCGTGGTACAATGGAAAGAGCACCCCGGCTGGCGAGTGGAAATGAGGAGGAGGCAGATTTCAGATAAAATTAAGACAGGCCACTGGGCACAGTGGCGCAAGCCTGTCATACCGGTACTTGGGAGGCTGCGATCGGAGGATCACAGGCTTGAGGATAGCACGTGGTAACCTAGGGAGACCCTGTCTCAAAGTAAAAAATAAAGCTGGGTTTGCCACACATGCCTGTCATCCCAGTACTTGGGAGGCTGAGACAGGAGGATCGCAAGTTCAAGGCCAGCCTCAGCAACTTAGTGAGACCCTCAGCAACTTAGCAAGACCCTGTTTCAAAATAAAAAATAAAAAGGGCTGGGGATGTAGCTCAGAGGTAGAATGCCCCTGGGTTCAATCACCAGAACAAAACAAAAATAAAACAAGCCGGGCGTGGTGGTGCATGCTTGTAATCCCAGTACTTGGGAGGCTGAGACTGGAGGATCTGGGTTCGCGGCCAGCCTCAGCTACTTAGTGAGGCCCTTCACAACTTAGTGAGACCCTGTTTCAAAATAAAGAATAAAAAATTGGGCTGGGGGTGCAGCTCGGAGGTGGAATGCCCCTGGGTTCCATCCTGAGAACTGCAAAAACAAACAAACAAAAAAGAAGAGAGAAAGAAAGAAAGGCCTTTCTAACTGGAGAAGAGGCCAACCATGGGATGTGTACGGGCTGCGAAGTGAGGAGCTCCTTGTCACTGGCAGTATACAAGTCTGGCTGGGAGCCACCTGGCAGGATGCCCTAGGAGGGATGGCCACTGTGACGGAGATGTTGCCCTCGGCAACCCACGGGGCCCTTCACATCTGAGACCCTGGGCGCCTCTGATTTCCCTCCGCTGGACAGACAGCAGTCCTACCCCAGCACGGGAGGGTCTCCACAGTCCAGGACTGCAGGGGAGGCGCTGGGGAGAAGAAGGGTGCCGTTCAGTCCTCCGCTAGGAAGAAGTGTGCTGGAAGAAGCCCACGAGACTGGAGAGAGACAGGAGGCTGCGAACCTCTCCAGACCCCACTTCTACCCATAAGAGAGATGCAGAGGGACACATTCCAGCAGAGGAAAAAAAACCCGACACCGCCCTGCCTGCCGACCTCTTAGAACAGCCTCGGTGCCTCACCATAAGGCTGGGGTTTGAACCCAGGGGCATTCTACATCCAAGCCACACCCACAGTCCTATGTTTGTATGCATGTATTTATTTATTTATTTATTTATTTATTTATTTATTTATTTATTATCTATTTGTCGGTTTGTTTATTTGTATTGGGGATTGAACCCAGGGACATTCTACCTCCAAGTTACACTCCCAGCCCTATTTAATTTTTTTTTTAATGGGGTCTAGCTAGGTTGCTAAGAGTCTTGCTACTTGCTGAGGTTGTCTTTGAACCTGTGATCCTCTTGTCTCAGCCCCCCCAAGTACTAGGATTACAGAAGTGTGCCACTATGCCTGGTTATTTTTTATTTTGAAACAGGGTCTTGCTAAGTTGCTGAGAGTCTTGCTAAGTTGCTGAGGCTGGCCTTGAATTTGTGATCCTCCTGTCTCAGCCTCCCAAGTACTGGGATTACCAGCGTGCACCATCACACCCAGTTAGGTAGAAACTTTTTATTGTTACTTTTTATATATGGGAGAGGTGAGGCTCAGACAAGGTAAATGATTTGCCCAGACTCACACAGACATCACACAGGTGGACCTGGACTAGAATTCGTTTTTGCCTGACTCCGGAGCCCAAGCGCTCTACCAGTTAGTTATAATTCAGCTGAAAGATGAAAACAGTAAAATTAAGAACACCGGTATGCAGACAACCTGTGAGGGATTTGTTAAGAACCTTACATCGGAACTGGGCGTGGCTTGTAATCCCAGCACTTGGGAGGCTGAGACAGGAGGATCGCAGGTTCGCGGCCAGCCTCAGCTACTTAATGAGGCCCTCCACAACTTAGTGAGACCCTTTTTCAAAATAAAGAATAAAAAATAGGGCTGGGGGTGGAGCTCAGAGGTAGAATGCCCCTGGGTTCAGTCCCCAGTAGCACAAAAAACAAAACAAAACAAAAAAACAACCTTCCATCTGGGCTTCGCAGAACTTGCAAAGTCCCTTTCTGGTGTGACTTTCCAGCCTGAATACTGCCTTTCAGTGTTGAGATGGACACCTGGCCTTTACAGCTGAAGAGAGCTCTCGGCTGGCTGGAGGCCTCCCAGCTGGGCTGTGACCAGCCACTGCCCGCGGTCACCTCGCTACACTTGTGACCGCCCCCAGTCTACGTCCAGGCTGCCCGACACCCCCAGGGCTCTTCCCAGCATGCCGGTGCCAAGTGTCCAGTTCATCAGATCATCCACAACTGAAGCTTGAATTGCTGAATAGCAGAAAGGGCCCCGGGCCCAGGGTGAGGCCTCTGGTCAAGGGGCAGTTTCATTCCTCTTCCCAGGGACAGAGAGCCTTTCTCCACCAGCAGTGAGCGAGGTGTCTACAGGGGCGAGCGGGGCTGGGTGTGGCTAGGTGGTACAGCACCTGCTTAGCATGCACGAGGCCATGGGTTCCATCCCCAGCACCGAAGAAAGAAAGGGGAGGGGGCAAGCCATTAATTACTGCTAATACTTATTGAGGCCTTTTTGTGCCTAGCCCTGGGAGAGGAACCATGAGAAACAGGCTCTGTAGGTAATTAAAATCTAGTTTGGTAACCTCTTTACAACCTCTGATGGATCAATGGATTGACCATCAGTGGGAGCTAACACTGCGAAGAGAAAGACGAGCGGACAGTAAGTGTCCCCTGACATGAAAACACACCACCTGTGAAGGACCCTTGTCAAAAACTGAACCTGAAGGCGGGTGTGGTGACGCTCGCCTTTAATCCCAATACTTGCAGGCTGAGACAGGAGATTCGCAGGTTCAAGGCCAGCCTGGGCAACTTAGTGAGACCCTCAGGAACCTTGCCAGACCCTGTTTTACTTTATTTTATTTTATTTATTATTTTATTGATTTATTTTTGTGGTCCGGGGATTGAACCCAGAGGCATTCTACCTCCAAGCTACACCCCTAGCCCAATTTTATTTTTTATTTAGAAACAGTGTCTCAGCCCGGCGTGGTTGTGCATGCTTGTAATCCCAGTACTTGGGAGGTTAAGACAGGAGGATTGTAGGTTGGAGGACAGCCTCAGCATAGCCTCAGCAAGTACTGAGACTCGTCAACCTAGCAAGACCCTGTTTCAAAATTTAAAAAATAGGGTTGCAGGTGTAGCTCAGAGGTAGAATGCCCCTAGGTTCAATCCCCAGTAACACACACACACACACACACACACACACACACACACACAAAACACACCAAAAACAGCATCTTCCTAAGTTGCTGAAGCTGGCTTCAAACCTGTGATCCTCCTGTCTCAATCTCCCAAGTACTGGGATATAGGTGTGCACCACCATGCCCAGCTGAGATCCTGTTTTAAATTTTTGTGTGTGTGTGTGGTACTGGGGAAGGAATCCAGGGGCATTCAACCTCCAAGCTACACCACCAGCCCTATTTTTTATTCTTTATTTTGAAACAGGGTCTCACTAAATTGAGGAGGGCCTCACTAAGTAGTTGAGACTGGCCGCAAACCCAGATCCTCGGGTCTCAGCCTCCCAAGTATTGGGATTACAATCATGTGCCACCATGCCTGGCTAAAATTTTTAAAAATCTTTTTTTATTTTTTGTACTGGGGATTGAACCCAGGGGAGTTTTGCTAAGTTGCTGAGACTGGCCTCAAACTTGTGATCCTCCTGTTTCAGCTTCCAAGTATTGGGATTACAGGCAAGTGCCATTACACCTGGCTAAAATTAAAAAAAATTTTAAAAAGGGCTAGGGATGTAGCTCAGTAGTAGAGAGCCCTTGGGTTCCATCCCCAGTGTCGCAATCAACGAATGAATCAATATATAGTAGTTTACACAACCCCTTGCAGTTAATACTATTAAATATCCATTTCATAGATGAGGAAACTGAGGCTCAGAAAAGTAAGATAACTTGTCGAAGAAGTCATGCTGCCAGTGAGAGGCAAAGCTTGGATTTCAGAACCAGCCTCCTTGCTCAGCGCTGAGTCTAGACTGCAGAGAGCAAGAAAAGAAGGCTTTTTTTCTTTTCTTTTTCTTTTTTTCTCCTTTTTGGGCTACTGGGGATTGAACCCAGGGGCATTCTACCTCTGGGCTACACCCCCGCCCTATTTTTTAATTATTTATTTATTTATTTATTTTTGTGGTACTGAGAATTGAGCCCAGGCTTTCATCTTCAAGCTATACCCCCAGACCTTTGTGTGTATCTGTGTGTGTCTATGTGTTATTAGAGGTGGAACCCAGGGGCCTTCTACCTCCGGGCTATACCCCAGCCCTATTTTATTCTTTATTTGGAATCAGGGTCTTGCTAAGTTGCTGAGGCTGTCCTCGAACCTTCGATCCTCCTGTCTCAGCCTCCCAAGTACTGGGATTATGGGCATGCGCCACCACTCCCGGCATCCCTCAGACTTTTTTATTTATTTATTTGTGTTTGTTTGTTTTGTGGTACTGAGGATTGAACCTAGAGGCATTCTATCTTTGAACTACACCCCCAGCCCAATTTTATTTCTTATTTGGAAACAGGGTCTTGCTAGGTTGATGAGAATCTCACTACTTGCTGAGGTTGGTCTCGAACCTGCGGTCCTCCTGTCTCAACCTCCCAAGTTACTGGGATTACAGGTGTGCGCCACGACGCCCGGCTTATGTTTTGTTTTGAAACAGGGTGTCACTAGGTTATTGAGAGTCTCATTATGCTGCTGAGGCTAGCTTTGAACCTGCAATCCTTCTTTTTTTGTGTGTGTGGTACTGGGGATTGAACCCAGGGGCGTTCTACCTCCGCGCCACACCCCCGGCCCTATTTTTTATACTTTATTTTGAAACCGGGTCTCACGAAGTTACGGAGGGCCTCACTAAAGAGAGAGAGAGAGAGAGAGAGAGAGACTGGGAGAGAGAGAGAGAGAGAGAGAGAGAGAGAGAGAGCTGAGGCTGGCCGTGAACCCGGATCCTCCGGTCTCCACCTCCCAAAGTACTGGGATTACAAGTATAATTTTGTTTTTTTGTACTAGAGATTGAACCCAGGGACATTCTGCCTCTGAGCTACACCCCCAGCCCTTTTTTATTTTTTATTTTGAAACAGTCTCACTACGTTGCTGAGGCTGACCTCGAACCTGCAATCTTCCCGTCTCAGCCTCCCGAGTACTGGGATGACAGGTGTGCGCCACCACACCTGGCTAGAAGGAAGGCTTTGAGGGAAGAAATGGACTGTGACTACGAACAAAGAGGAGGAAGAGGGTGAGGCTGCAGGAGCCAGGAAGAAAAGCACTCGAAGACCCCGAAAGCCATTCTCATGAAGTCGGAGGCAAATTCTCCTCCTAATTAAAGACTGGTCTCCACAGCTGTCATCCGAGTGACCTCACTAATACGAGTCACGAGCCACAGGGTTTCAGAGGGAACAATTTTAACTGCTTTCCGTAATAAGGAATCTGGATTACAGCCCAAAGCTGTAGCTCACTAAGTGTGGGGGTCAGTCTCATAAATATTCCCTGGCTGGATCCCAAGAAAGCTGGGCTGTTGTCCTAACAATGGGGTGATGGGTTTCACATTCGTACCCAAAGGGAGGCTTCTCCATGGAGCTTGTAAATCATACTTGTAAGATCTATACCATTGGGATTATTGATCTTCTGCTAAAATCTGTTTCCCTGTTGTATTTTTTATTTATTTATTCATTCATTCATTTATTTGTTTGTTTGTTTATTGTTACTAGGGATTGAACCCAGGGGTGTTCTACCTCTGACCTACACCCCAGCCCTTTTCTTTTTTATTTTGAAACAAGGTCTTGCTAAGTTGCTGAGGCTGGCCTCGAACCTGCAATCCTCCTGTTTCCACCTCCCAAGTACTGGGATGACAGGTGTGCACCACCACACCTGGCTCAATCCCACTACTGAAGACAGCTGTCCAGGATAGCACCCGGCACACACCCGCATCCATGGACCGGGTCGTCTCTCCAGCAAACAGACAGACGAAGGCTGTCTCAGAAGCAAAGCCTTCTGTGCTCGCTCTTCTGTCGGCACCTTGCGGAGGTGCCCCCTGAACCCCCTGGAGCTCCTGTTCCAACCAGCAATTTTGCTCTTCACGCAACGAATGGGTGCAACTAGAGAGCTGGAGGCTTCTAGGTGGTGCAGGAAGAGGACGGGTCACAGTCTAAGGATGCCATCCCTTGTCCTCGCTCTGTCCTCAGACGACCTCGGACAACTCCCTTCTCTGCTCAGCATCCTTGTTTACAAAGTTGGATGGCAGAGAACATCGCTGCACCATGCAAATGAAGCACACACGAAAAAAGCCAGGCAGCCGGGCGTGGTGGCGCACGCTTGTCATCCCAGTACTTGGGAGGTGGAGACTGGAGGATCCGGGTTCGCGGCCAGCCTCAGCTACTTAGTGAGGCCTCCGCAACTTCGTGAGACCCGGTTTCAAAATAAAGTATATAAAAAAAATAGGGCCGGGAGTGTAGTGCGGAGATATAAAGCCCCTGGGTTCAATCCCCGGTACCGCAAAAAAAAAAAAAAAAAAGCCAGGCAAAGGGCTGGTGTGGTGACACTGACCCGGTAAACCAGAACCAAGCCGCGTCCCTTCAGAACAGGGATTCCACACCAGCACCTTCTGTCCATGTCGATTCTTGAGCCCTCCCCTGAGGGTCTCCATCCTGCTCGCCCCAGGGGCAGTGCTAGGGAACTTCAGAGCCAGGGTAGCCAGTGAGCTGGTCGGGTCGGGTGTGACTTCAGGCTTTGCAATTTTCCATTCCTAGCAATTTTACAGTTGAAAGGGATAAATAAGCGCTGCCTGCTCCTCACGATCGTGACCGAATGGAAACAAAACTCCACCGATGACATATGAACCTCCAGCGGGGGGCACCTGTAATAATTGGGAGTCTGAGGCAGGAGGATGACACATTTGAGGCCAGCAGTGCATGGTAATTTAGCGAGAACCTATTTCATGTGTGTGTGTGTGTGTGTGTGTGTGTGTGTGTGTGTGTGTGTTTCTGGGGATTGAACCCCGGGGCCTTCTACCTCTGAGCTAAACCCCCTGACCTGTTTTTTAATTTTTTACTTGGAAACAGAGTCTCGCTAAGTTGCTGAGGCTGGCTTACAACCTGCAATCCTCCTGCCTCAGCCTCCCAAGCACTGGGATTACAAGCATGCACCACCACGCCCAGCTCACAAGATCCTGTTTCAAAAATAAAATAGGGCTGAGGGTGTAGCTGAGAGGTAGAACGCCTCTGGGTTCAATTTTCAGTTCTGCAAAACAAACAAAAAACCATGCACCTCCTTTTGCCTTAAGAGTTTCAACCTCTTTCCCTCAAAAACTTAGCACAAGCCGGGCGTGGTGGCACACGCTTGTAATCTCAGTACTTAAGAGGCTGAGACCGGAGGGTCCGGGTTCGCGGCCAGCCTAAGCTACTTAGTGAGGCCCTCCACAACTTAGTGAGACCCTGTTTCAAAAATAAAGAATAAAAAATCAGGCTGGGGGTGTAGCTTGGAGGTAGAATGCCCCTGGGTTCAATCCCCAGTACCACACACACACACACAAAAACTTAGCACAATGGGCTGACGTGAACTTTCTATATTCGAGTTCTCTCCCTCATCCTGTTCTTGGCCTCTCTCCTTTTTGAGTGCCGACGAGCACTGACAAGCTCCTAAAATGAGCGACACCAAGGGGGCAGGAGATGAGGATGCAGGAGTCGAAGTAAAATCTGTCACCCGGATCAGGAGCTTCTAAAAAGCCAGCACTGGCTTAAAACAGCAGACAGAGGTAGGGACCAGGTGACCCTGGTCTGCCTGACCCAGGATCAGCATGTTCTTTTTCTCCAGGCTGGGTAGCAAGGGTCAATAAGTAATCGCAGTAATAAAGACGGGGGCCTTGGAATCAGTCATATCTGGGTTCAAACTCCCGGCTCTGCAATTTATTAGCTCCAAGACCTCAGGCAAGTTCATCAATCTTGGTTTTAAGTCTCAGTCATTTCACACGTCAAATGAGGATAGTAACTACATACTTTGCAGGATTGGCATGATAATCAGAAATACCCTATATTTAAAAAAAAAAAGCTTGTAATATCAGCTACCATCTATTAAGAGCTTATTATGAGCCAGGTGTGGTCACACACACCTGCTATTGCAGTACTTAGGAGGCTGTGACAGGGAGACTCTGTTTCAAAATAAAAACATAAAAAGGGCTGGGATAAGCCAGGCGTGGTGGTGCACACTTGTAATCCCAATACTTGGGAGACTGAGACAGGAGGATCGTAGGTTCGAGGACAGGCTCAACAAGTAGTGAGATTCTCATCAACCTAGCAAGACCCTGTTTCAAAATAAAAAAAAAAAATAGGGTTGGAGGTATAGCTCAAAGGTAGAATACCCCTGGGTTCCATCCCAAGTAACACACACACACACACAGACACACACACTTATCATGTGCTGATACATACATTGTCTCATTTAAACCTTATAAAGAGACTATGAGGGAGATACTACTAGTAAGGCTCAGATTAAGGTAATTTGCCCCCAAAGACAGTGTTGGCAAGTGTTGGGGCTGAGACTGGGACTCCGGTTTATCTGCTCCAAAGGTTATGGGGGCTTTTTTGTTTTGTTGGTTTTGCAGTGTTGGGGATCAAACCCAGGGCCTTGCACATGCTAGGCAAGTGCTCTGCCCCTGAGCCAGGCGCCCGGCCCCCAGCGCTGTGTTCTTTTGTCCTTACAGTAGGTGCTGCAAGCAGGCAACAGGAAAAGGCAGCCATGGGAATCCCAGCAGAGGCTTCTGCCGGCTCCACCCACAGCTCTGGGATGGGCTCATCATTCTCGTTTTACAGGTGAGAACTGGGGGCTCAGGTGGAGTAGGACTCCTCAACGAGAAACCCTTATCTTTTTTTTTAAGTTATTTTTGGTACTGGGGATTGAACCCAGGGACATTCAACCTTTGCGCTACACCTCCAGCCCTTTTTATTTTTTTGTTTTCTTGAAACAGGTTTTCATCAGGTTGCTGAGCATCTTGCTACCTTGCTGAGGCTGTCCTCGAACCTGCGATCCTCTTGTCCCAGCTTCCCAAGTACTGGGATTACAGGCATGCGCCACCATGCCTGGCTGAGAAACTCTTATCTTTTAGAGACATTTACATAGGTATTTATGTTTTTTATTTTTGTTTTTTGGTACTGGGGATTAAACCCAGGGGCATTCTACCTCCAAGCTACACCCCCGGCCCTTTTTAGTTTTTGTTTTTTTGAATCAGGGTCTCGCTAAGTTGCTGAGGGTCTCACTGAGTTGCTGAGGCTGACCTCGAACCTGCAATCCTCCTGCCTCAGTTTCCCAAGTACTTGGATTACAGGTGTGTACCACCATGCCCGGCTTTATTTATGTATTTATGTATTTATTTATTTATTTGTTGTGGTACTGGGGATTGAACCCAGGAGCATTTTACCTCTGAGCTACACCCCCAACCCAATTTTACTTTTTTATTGTGAAACAGGGTCTCGCTAAATTGGCTAGGCTGGTCTCGAACCTGCGATCCTCTTGTCTCAGCCTCCCAAGTACTGGGATTACAAGTGTGCAACACCATGCCTACCTGGCTTTTATTTTTTATTCTAAAACAGGGTCTCACTAAATTGTCCAGACCAGCCCCGAACCTGTGACCCTCCTGTCTCAGCCTCCCATGGGCATGCACCACAACTACTTAGGTATTTATGGAGAAAATTATATGCCACCTGGAACCTGCTTCAAAATAATGCAGGTTGGGAGGGAGCATGATTAGATGAAGCAAGACTGGATTGGCCAGGTGCAGAGAACTATTAAAGGAGAATCTTGGATATGTAGACATTCCAACTTATCCCGTTCTCCCAGTTCATGATTATATTTGAAAATTTCTATTGTAAAAAGGTAAGAGGCAAAATTTTAAAAATCATCTCATCTCAGCCTGGCCCTATGGCACAAGCCTGTAATCCCACTATTTGGGAGGCTAAGACAGGAGGATCACAGGTTCAAGGCCATCCTTGGTAACTTAGTGAGACCCTCAGCAACTAAGCAAGACCCTGTTTCAAAAATAAAATAAATAAAAAAGGGTTGGGGATGTAACTTGGAAACAGAATGCCCCTGGGTTCAATCCCCAGCACCACAAATAAATAAATAAATAAATAAATAAATAAAAATCCAGGCATGGTGGTGCATGCCTGTAATCCCAGTACTTGGGAGGCTGATACTGGAGGATCACAGGTTTAAAGCCAGCCTCAGCAATTTAACAAGGCTCTCAGTAACTTAGTGAGTTCCTATTTCCAAATAAAAACTAAAATAGGGCTGGGGGTGTAGCTCGGAGGTAGGATGCCATGGGTTCTATATCCCTAGCACCACACAAAAAAAAACAAAACAAAAAAAATCCACTCTCCTGGAGCTCCCCACTTAACTCCAAATAACGTGTACTGTCCTGACCCTCGGGGCAACTGTGTCTGAACAGCCCGCACTTCTGCCTCCCATGCAGAGCTGACCCTAGGGAACACCAGGCCCCGAGGTCCAGCTGCCTCCCCCACACAGGCTCCTTCTCTCTGCTGTCCTCTCTTTCCAGCCCGCCCCTCCCACGCCTGGTCAACTCCTGCAGGAGAGCAGCTCAGATGTCGCCGGCTTTGTCAAGGTGTCCTCGTTCTGCCCGGCTTGGTGCACACGCCTGTTATCCGAGCACCCCCGCGCCAAGCTGGTGGTGCTGCCCCCTGATGAGAAGGTGGGCGCCAGGACGGGGAGAGACAGCAGGCTCGGTGACCAACGCCAGGTGGCTCTAATCACTATTAGTGACATAAATAATGAGGCCCCTGGGCAGGCAGACAGGGGCTGAGCCCGTCGTCATGGTGCCTGGCACAAAGTGTCCGCTGGGAGAGGCTGCCCAGAGAGAGCGGCCCGCAGGACACAGAGCAGAGGGCTCCCTCCCGACCTTGGCTGAGGTGGCCGCGCCCGGTGCCCTTCACCTGTCGAAAAGCCGCTGGCCACGGTGGGCTAATTTAGTGCTGCAAGATGCTGTAGCTGTTTCCTTCAAAGGTTCCAGACAAATGGAAAATGATGCCCGCAGCTAGATGCTCCCTTCAACCTCCCTGGCTGCGAACCTAAAGAATATTTATGATCCGTGAGATCAGAGATTTGGCGCTTCAGAGGCACAGAAAGGTCACAAGATGAAGGCGCGCAGACCATCTGCTTTTGGGTGGGGAGAGAGATCCCTGTATTCAGTTCTTCTCCCCAAAGCACCGTGCACCTGCTTCTCTTGCGAAAATCTTTGTGCCAACACAACCATTTTTATTTGACTTTGAATAAAACCAACATCTCCTACAAGGAGGGGTGAAAAGCTGAACGCAAACATGCTGACAGATAGGGGGCTCAGGAGCCTTCTGGCAGGGAAACGGGGGGGCCCTCGTGAACACAGCCCACGGCCCTCCCAGGGAAGACGCGCTCGTGCTGTCCATATTCAGTTCTTAGCGACAAGGCTTAACGGAGGAGAACAAATGCTCCCGGAGATGTCTGCATGATTGCAAACGAGAAAAACTGGTCGGGGGGCGCGCTGGAGGAGCACCCGCCTCCTCGTTTTTCATAGGCCCGCCGCTCCTCCAATTCCCAGCACCGCGCCGCTGACATTCCAACAGATGCTGCCTGCCACCGCCGCACTAATCCTTCATCCTTGGGGGCCAATGGAAACGCAGGATTTCCCATTAATCAGGGCCGCGGACACCGAAATAGCTCATCTGACCTTTGCAAATACCAAAGGGTGGATGGAAAGCAGAAACTGGCAAGAGGTAACACAAGAGTCTTTAGCTTTCCTCTCAGAGATGATTTCACGCAGCCATTAGCCAAGAAACGGTGCTGGGAGGTGCGACAAGGTTAAAAATGAGGTAGAAGCAGCCAAGTTAGAAGTGAGGTAGCCACCGACGTCGCCACTCACGCGTTCCTTGATGAATTATTTAGCATGCATTAAAAATATATATGGCTCAGAAATCTCCCGGCACTGGATTGAAAACAATGTCAAACTGAGAACCAGCAGTTCTCTGGGAGAACACTCACGTGATGAAATAAACAAGGATTTCAATGCGAGGTATCAATTGGACTCCATCAGATAACAGAGCTAATATTGCTGCAGACCACAGATGTGCTATTGACGAGGAGACAGACCCTCTCTTAGGAGACACGCAGTGCACGGAATCAAACTCATTATTAAGCTTCATCACATGCATGCCCGTTTTCCATTGATAGTCTGTAAATCTTAGTCAATCATTGATATTTTAGAATAGTGACCCCTTAATATTTCATGGACATTTTCTGTGCATGGCTGTAATTTAGCACCAGTCAAAACTGTATCCTAAGTAATCTTTTCTCTTTCTTTCTTTCTTTCTTTCTTTCTTTCTTTCTTTCTCTTTCTGTCTGTCTGTCTGTCTTTTCTTCTCTTTCTTTCTTTCTCTCTTCCTCCCTCCCTCCCTCCCTCCCTCCCTTCCTTCCTTCCTTCCTTCCTTCCTTCCTTCCTTCTTCTCGGTGCTGGGAATCAAATCCAGGGCCTCATGCATGCCAGGCAAGCCCTCTAGCACTGAGCTATACCCCTAACCCTCCTAGGTCATTGGCTTTGGTACTGCAGATTGAACCCAGGGGCGCTCCACCACTGACCTACATCCCCAGCCCTTTTTCTTTTGAGACACATCATATAAATGCAGTCATATAACATGTAGCCTTTCGCGCCTGGCCTCTTTCCCCGAGCAGTTTTCACTAATTCAGTTTGTATTAGCACTTTGTTAGGTTTCCTTCTCATCTTGATTCTTATACATTTAAAACAATCCTGGAAGCCGGGGGCCAGGGGCAGTGGCACACACCTGTAATCCTAGTGTTTGGGAAGCAGAGACAGGAAGAATCATAGGTTAGAGGCCAGTGTGGGATAATTTAATGAGACCCTGTTTCAAAATAATGAAATAGGGCTGGGGGTGTAGCTCAGAGGTACAACACCCCTGGGTTCAATCCCCAGTACCGCAAAAACAAAACAGTCCTGGGACCAAGGATGCAGCTCAGTGGTAAAGCACACACTTACCATGTGCAAAGGCCTTGAGCTCCATCCCCAGCACTACATTAAAAAAAGAAAAAAACTTAATCCTTTGCTAACATTATAAAGTCAAGCCTGGTTTTTGCTGAAGGATGAGTTCCTGATCCTAAACTGGGATTGTGGGTCCCGAAGTTGAAGGATGTCTGTTTTGTTCTTTAAATGTCACACTACTATATTGGTCCTTTTAAAATTTAATTTAATTTGGTACTGGGAATTGAACCCAGGGGCATTCTACCACTGTGCTACATCCCTGGTCCTTTTTAAAAATTTTTAAATTTTGAAACAGGATCTAACTAAGTTGCTGAGGCTGGCCTTGACCCTGTGATCCTCCTATCTCACCCTCCCAAGGACTGGGATAACAGGGGTGTGCCACTGTGCCAGGGCCCCGGCTCTGCCTTCAGTCCGCTTGCTCGCCCTACGCGCTTGAGCTCTCTGCAATCCTCCTGTGGACTGAGCAGCCCGCGACCTGTGGTCGCATCGACTCTCCCGCGGGGTGGCGGAGGGCGGGGCCAGGCTTGCTCACAGTGGACAGAGACAAAAAGTGAAGTGCCAGGAGCAGGGTCACAATGAGGAGGGGGCTGTCAACAAAGTCCAGAGGAAGGGAAAAACGGAGCCAGCAAGCCAAAGAGAGTCAACGCCCAGCGAAGGTCAGGCCCTGAGGGGCACTCTGCTTTCATGATCACGGGAAGCCTCTGGGAGATTTATTTATTTATTTATTTATTTTATTTTTGTGGCACTGGGGACTGAACCCAGGGACATTCTACCTCCGAGCCACACCCCCAGCCCTATTTTTTATTCTTTATTTTGAAACAGGGTCTCACTAAGTTGCGGAGGGCCTCACTAAGTAGCTGAGGCTGACCGCGAACCCGGATCCTCCAGTCTCAGCTTCCCAAGTACTGGGATTACAAGCGTGCGCCACCACGCCCGGCTGTGGAAGATTTATGACGCTTTTCTCACACAGGTGCTTCTACCCCAGGTGGCTGCTCTTGCCCCTGCCACTCAGGGTCCCCACCTCCCTCCTTGCCAGGCACTCTAATGTGGGGTGCAGCAGCTGCAAATTCCTGCCAGGAAAAATGGTGATGACCACAGGCTCTGGCACCTACCTGGGGCAGAAAAATCCCAAGAGATCGGGTCAGGATAACCCTAACTATAATCATGGCCCTGGCCGCCCCATTGCTCAGCAGTGGTCCATGGCCCTTCGGCCCCAGTAACTGTGATATCTGACTCTACAAGGAACAAAACCTACCCAGGGAGTAAGAGGCAGAGGAGAGAGCCATCCTGCGGAGGGAGGGACAGAAGCAAGAGCCCAGAGGCAGGAGGTGTGCCCCCCAAAGGTGCATAGTCCAGGGTGGCCAGAAGCTAGAAGAGCGCTCCCCTCAGAGTGGGCCGCAGATATTACTCACCAGTGGGTAATGTTGGGTGTGGCTCCCCTGGGTGTCTCCTGCCCCAGTCTGGTGCCAGAGCCCGCAGCCACCGCTGTTCAACACTGTGTGCTCCCTTTTCTAATGAGAGTGGGCCTTGGCGGGGGGGGGGGGGGGGGGGGGGGGGGGGGGAGGGGCGAGCGGGCTACAGGATCAAGCTAGAATCACCTCGATTTGATTCTGCTAGCTGGGCGTGGTGGTGCACGCTTGTAATCCTAATACTTGGGAGGCTGAGACCAGAGGATCTAGGTTTGCAGCCAGCCTCAGCTACTTAGTGAGGCCCTCTGCAACTTAGTGAGACCCTGTTTCCAAATAAAGAATAAAAAATAGGGCTGGGGGGTGTAGCTCAGAGGTAGAATGACCCTGGGTTCAATCCCCGGTACCGCAAAAAAAAAAAAAAATTTGATTCTGATATATATATTTCTTTTCGAGGTACTGGGGATTGAACCCAGGGGCATTCTATCTTCAAACTACACCCCCAGTCCTATTTTTTTTTCTTTATTTTGAAACAGGGTCTCACTAAGTTATGGAGGGCCTCACTAAGTAGCTGAGACTGGCTGAGAACCTGCGATCCTCCTGTCTCAGCCTCCCAAGTAATGGGATTACAAGCATGTGCCACCAGGCCCAGCTATTTATTAATTTCAATTCTTATTATTTCAATGTTACTTTGGATTAACACCAAGTGAAACTGGTTTTCAATTTACGGTCATGGTAAAAGTTTTTTAGAAGTAAATTTGCCCAAGTAAAGAAAATAGTGCCAGGCATGGTGGCACACGGCTGCCATCCCAGTATTTCAGAGGCTAAGACAGGAGGATTGAGGTATGAGGCCAGCCTCAGCAATTTAGTGAAACCCTGTTTCAAAATAAAAATAAGCCGGGCACGGTGTTGCACACTTGTAATCCCAGTACATGGGAGGATGAGACTGGAGGATCGCAGGTTTGCGGCTAGCCTCAGCAATTTAGTGAGGCCCTCTACAACTTAGTGAGACTCTGTTTCAAAATAAAGAATAAAGCCGGGCGTGGTGGTGCACGCTTGTAATCCCAGTACTTTGGGAGGCAGAGACCGGAGGATCCAGGTTCGCGGCCAGCCTCACCTCTCTTGCTCTCTCTCTCCCTGTCTCTCTCTCTCTCTCTCTCTCTCTCTCTCTCTCCTTAGTGAGGCCCTCTGCAACTTCGTGAGACCCGGTTTCAAAATAAAGTATAAAAAAACAGGGCCAGGGGCGTAGCGCGGAGGTAGAACGCCCCTGCGTTCGATCCCTGGTACCGCAAAAAAAAAAAAAAAGAAAGAAAGAATAAAAAAAAGGGCTAGGGTGTAGCTTGGAGGTAGAATGTCCCTGGGTTCAATTGCCAGTGCCATTAATTAATTAAAAATAAAAAGGGCTGGGGGTGTAGCTCAGAGGTAGAATGCCCTGGGGTTATGCTGGGAGATTTTATGTTATGTGTGTGTGTATCTTACCACAATAAAAACACAAGTCTGCAGAGAGTCGTTCTGCTCCCCGGAGTGTGAATGAATCCCGAGGCAGCAGCTTGGTTCCGGCAATCTTTCTGACTGGTGCTGGAGACAAGCAAGGTTGCCCTTGGTCGCTTTCCCAGCCCTGGGAGGACAGAAGCCACGGTCCCCCTAAAGGGGCTCACCACCTACTTGGCAGGGAGAGCCCAAACCAGGACCGCACGGAGGCAGAGCCTTAAGCATCACTGGTCCAGGAGGAAAGCTGTGCCCGGCAGCACACACGGACACGGTAAAGCAGCAGTTCCCACCTCACCTCCCTGACCTGCCACTGTCACGACGCCACGCTGTGCTGTGGGACTCACTGGGCTTCAGTCCTGTTGGTTCTGTGATTCTGAGAGAGTCACAGAGAGGTAAAAATGCCCAGCTCCGTCCGTCCGTGTGTGTGTGTGTGTGTGTGTGTGTGTGTGTGTGTATCAAACATGCTAAGCACGTGTTCTACTATTGAGCTACACCCCTGCTCTCCACCTTTTTTTTTATTTTGGTGGTACTGGGGGATTGAACCCAAGGGTGCCCTACCACTGAGCTATACCCCCTGTTTATTTTTTTATTTTGAAACAAGGTCTCACTAAGTTGCTGAGGGGCTTGCTAAGTTGCCAAGGCTGGCCTTGAAACTGCGATCCTCCTGTCTCAGCCTCCCAAATACTGGGCTATAGGCATGTGCCACCATGTCCAGCAGTAGAGTTGATGTATTTTGTTTTTTCTCTGCCGGTACTGGGTGTTGAACCCAGGGCCTCCTCCATGCTACGCAGACGCTCTATCTTTGTGCTACATCCCCAGCCCCCTCCGGCTCACTGTGAAGACCACCTCCTTACAATTTCCAGAGAGAAAATACAAAACAAGCAACAGACTTGGCTTCATACACATACGCAGTGTGCTGCGGCTTACAGCACTGCCGATGACATCTCAGAGACAAACGGCGGCCAGCTCTGGGCGCTTCAGGGAATAAACGTGATTTCTCTCTTGCTCCTCCTGGGATGTTCTCAGGGGAGGTCCCTGTCGCGCTCGCTGACATATTTACCATGGGGAAGATATGGAGCCTGGAAATTATGCCAACAGTTGAAATAGGCCATTCCCAATCGCGGCCTGGAACCCAAGGCTAAGGGCTACATTCTTCTTTTATTTTTATTTATTTATTTACTCATTTTTGGTATCAGGGATTGAACCCAGGGGCATTCTACTTCCGAGCTACACCCCTGATAAGTTGCTGACAGTCTCACTAAGTTGCCAAGGCTGGCCTCGAACCTGCAATCCTCCTGTCTCAGCTTCCCAGGTACTGAGATTATAGGAGTGTGCCACTGCACCCAGCTGAATGCCAGTTCCTGTTTATTTATTTTATTTTTTATGGTACTGGGGATTGAATCCAGAAGCATTCTACCTCTGAACTACACGCCCAGACCTATTTTACTTTTTATTTTGAAACAGGGCCTCGCTAAGTTGCAGAGGGCCTAAATTGCTGAGGCTGGCCTTGAATCTGTAATCCTCCTGTCTCAGCCTCCCAAGTACTGGGATTACAAGTGTGCACCACCACGCCCTCTCTATCCACAGTGCAGAAAGGGAAGGAGAATGGAGGAAGGAGACCAGCTAAGCGGTACCTACAATGGCCCAGACACGACTAGGGCTGGGCTAAGTTAGAGGAGGTGAAAACTCAAAAGAGAAACCCTAAAGACATTATGAATAAAACCAAACAAATACCCCCCAACTCTAAGCCAGGGTGGTGGGGCACACCTCTAATCCCAGTACTTAGGAGACTGAATATCACAGGTTCCATGCCAGCCTCAGCAACCTAGTGAGACCCTCAGCAACTCAGTGAGACCGTTTCAAAATAAAAAATAAAAAAGGGTTGGGGGTGTAACCCAAAGGTACAATGTCCCTGGGTTCATCCCAATACCAAAAAAAAAAAAAAAAAAAAAAAAAAAAACCCTGAACAACAACACCAACGGTAAACTCTGAAGCCAAGAGAGGCTAGAAAGCCTCCAGGCGCGGTGCAGCCTCCCCGCCCGTCTGCTCAGCCTTCCTGACCTCCCCTCCTTCTGCCGTTGCTCACCCTTGGAGCAATCTGTCTTCATGTTCAAAAAGGATTCGTGAAATCGAAATGAGTGCATCTCACGGGCACCTTGTCAGAAATGTGCCGTTACGAGTGACATTTTCGGGTATCAGAGTTAGTCTCTCGTCTGCTGGTGGATCCGATGGGCCCAGATGACAAGCGAGAAGACTGTGACACCAACAATTATAGAAACAAACTCCACCCAGAATGTGGGAATCAAGCTGTTCCCGCCATCGCCTCCAGCACACTCAGCAGACACCGTGGTGGCCCGCTGGCGGGGCCTCGCTTCTCCACTGCGGCGGCTCAGGGCACCTGCAGGACCCCAGACTACACGACCTTTCAAGGTGACAGGTGGAACAAATGTGCAGGCATGCAATCTCTCAGGACTAGAGGAGGACAGCAGAAAACCTCTTCAGACCATCGCTGGGATTCAACCTGAAACGGCACATACCGAGCCAGGTGTGGTGGCGCACGCCTGTGATCCCAGTACTTGGGAGGCTGAGACAGGAGGATCGCAGGTTCAAGACCAGCCTCAGCAACTTAGCGAAGCCATCAGCAACTCTGCAAGACCCCCAGCAACTTAGCGAGACCCCATTTCAAAACAAAAAATAAAAAGGACTGGGGGTGTAGCTTAGAGGTAGAATGTCCCTGGGTTCAATCCCTAGTACCAAACAAAAACAGCACATACTGTAGGAGTTCATGTAACTGCACTTCTGGAACAGGCAAAACTAATGTTTGGCAACAGAGGCGAGCTGGTGGATGCCCCTGCAGGTGTGTTGGAGGCGGGGACCGAGTGGGGGGAGGATTGCTTTCTCATGGGAAGGGACACAAGAGAATTTTCTTGGGGTGAGACTGATGAGCTTGATGCAGTGTGATTTACAACATGTATGTATTGTCAAAATGATAACAGTTATGATTTGTGCATTTCATTTCACTATTAGTAAACCGTACCTCAATGAAAATATTAGAAGGCAAATAATCTCCTATGGAGGACTTAAAGGTCTTTTTTTTTCCGCTAAGTTGCTGAGACGGCTTCAAACCTTCGATCCTCCTGTCTCAGCCTCCCAAGTGTTGGGGTTATAGGCGTGTACCACCACACCCGGTGATACTCCCAGCCTTTTTATTTTTTATTTCGAAACAGGGCCTTACTAAGTTGCTGAGGCTGGCCTTGAACCTGTGATCCTTCTGTCCCAAGCCTCCCAAGTACTGGGATTACAGACATGCACCACCACACCCAACAGGCTAAAAGGTCTTAAGCCAAACTAAAAGTCACTCTGGATTGCACATTAAGCTTTAGGCCTAGAAATGAACTTGGAGAACCTGTTGTTCAAATGGGTAAACCTGTAAGACGCGACCTACCCAAAGTCACATAACAAATCAGCCGCAGAGCAGTGACCAATCCCAGATATCCCAAGTCCTAGCCTGGGAATTGTTTCTCTGTTCAGGGCCAACAAAAGCAGATAAAACAAAAAACCAAAGGGGATTTTCTGAACAAATTTCATTTAAACCATCCAACTGGAGCCACAGTCCCCTCGCCGCCACCAACTGCCACCAAGCGAGGTCCAGAGTATTAACTTTCAAACAATAAAAAAGTATTTGCAAGCCGGGCGTGGTGGGTAAATCCCAGTACTTTGGGAGGTGGAACCCTGAGGATCCGGTTAGAGGCCAGCCTCAGCGCGCGCTCTCTCTCTCTCTCTCTCTCTCTCTCCCTCCCTCCCTCCCTCCCCATCTCTCTCTCTACTTAGTGAGGCCCTCTGCAACTTCATGAGACCCGGTTTCAAAATAAAGTATAGAAAATAGGGCCGGGGGTATAGCGGGGAGGTAGAATGCCCCTGGCTTCAATCCTCAGTACCGCAAAAAAAAAAAAAAAAAAAGTATTTGCAGCTGGGCGTGGAGGCACACACCAGTAATCCCAGTACTTGGGAGGCTGAAACAGGAGGATCACAGGTTCAAGGACAACCTTAGCAAGTAGTGAGACTTTTATCAACCTAGCGAGACCGTTTCCAAATAAGAAATAAAATCGGGCTGGGGGTGTAGCTCGAAGATAGAATGCTTTTGGGTTCAATCCCCAGCACCACACACACAAATAAGTATTTGTCTTCATGAGTCCAAACTGGCCTCCATTAACCGGCAGTCTTCCCACCGGCTGAGCCTCCCTGCCCGTGTACAAATATGCAAATGACTGGCAAGAGGCTGTGAGCTGAGGAGAAAGATATGTAGGCGTCATAAAACTGACTCACTGTGGGACCTTGGCAAGTCTCCGACTGTGGCAGGAGAAATATACATTTGGTCTTTGGAGCTGGTTCCTGGTACACAGTTCCTAAACCCCTTGGGATATCTAGAGTAATAAGTGTGTGCACGTGCGTGTGTGCGTGCGTGCGTGCGTGTGTGTGTGTAGGGGGGTTAGTACTGGGGATTGAAGCCAGGGGAACTCTTCCACTGAGCTATATCTCCAACCCTTTTTAATTTTTTAATAATTATTTATTCATTGTATGTGGTACTAGGGATTGAATCTAGGGGCATTATATTTCTGAGCCACATCCCCAGCCCTATTTTCTTTTTCTTTTTTTTTTAAATTTTGAATCAGGGTCTTGCAGCCAGGCATGGTGGCGCATGCTTGTAATCCCAGTACTTGGGAGGCTGAGATGGGAGGATCGCAGGTTCGCGGCCAGCCTCAGCTACTTAGTGAGGCCCTCCGCAACTTAGTGAGACCCTGTTTCAAAATAAAGAATAAAAAATAGGGCTGGGGTGAAGCTCAGAGGTAGAATGCCCCTGGGTTCAATCCCCAGCAACACACACACAAAAAAAGAAAAAGAAACAGGATCTCACTAAGTTCCTGAGGGTCTCCCTAAATTGCTGAGGCGGGCCTCAAACCTGAGATCCTCCTGTCTTAGTCTCCCAAGTACTGGGATCATAGGCAGGCGCCTCCACTCTCCGCTTTATTTTTTTATTTTGAGCCAGGGTCTCACTATGTTGCCCAGGCTGACCTCAGACTTGTGATCCTCCTGCCTCAGCCTCCAGAGCAGCTGGGTTTATAGGTTTGTGCCAACATGCCTGGCAAGTCTGCTTTTGTATGCTAATGAATGACTGGTGACTGGGGGCCCCTAGATAGCTTCAGGATAGGAGCTGGTTGCCAAAAAGACTAAGGCAGGATTAGAGGGCTGGGACTTTTAGCCCCACCCCGGAAGAACAAGTGGCTGGGGCTGAATCACCAAAGGCCAATGATGTAACCAATCACGCCCCACGCAATCCCTGAACAACAGGGTTCCGAGAGATTCCAGGTTGGTGAGCGTGTGGAGGCGCTCGGAGGACGTACCTCCTCCCCACGCTTTGTTCAATTTATAACATCAACGTAAATGTGGTCCTGAGTTTTGTGAGCCGGTGTAGTATATTATCAATCATGAGGAAGGCACCACAGGAATCTCTAACTCATAGCCAGTAGCTCAGAAATAGAGGTGGTAGCTGGGCGCAGTGGCACATGCCTGTAATCCCAGCAAATCAGGAGGCTAAGGCAGGAGGATTGCAAGTTCGAGGCCAGCCTGGGCAATTTAGCGAGAGAGACCCTGTCTCAAAATAAAATGGAAAGAGCTGGGGATGTAGCTCAGTGGAGCAGCCCTGGGTTCAATCTTCAGTAGTGCAAAAAAAAAAGTAATAATAAGACAAAACAGAAGAGAAGGAAGGAAGGAAGGGAGGGAGGTAGGGAGGGAGGGAGGGAAGGCCATGCATGGTGGCACATGCCTGTAATCCCAGTACTTAGGAAGCTGAGACAGGAGGATCGCAGGTTCAAGGACAGCCTCAGCACCTTAGCCAGGCCCCTTAGCAACTCAGTGAGACCCTATTTCAAAGTAATAAACAAAATAGGGCTGGGAGTGTAGCTCAGAGGTAGAATGCCTCTGAGTTCAATCCCCAGTACCACCCCCCAAAAGGAAAAGAAATACAGATGGTAACCAGGAACTTTCACTGGTGTTTGAAGTGGGGGAAGTCTTGCAGAAATGAATCCTTAACCTGTGGGGTCTGCCTCAACTCTGGGTCATCGTAGGACAACTGTGGGCACTGTGAGGTCTGGCCACAAGGCCATGTCGGAGGAGGACTGAGAACAAAGGAACAAAGAAAGAAAAACGCTCCCTGACCATTGCCCTGCCCCGAGATGACCTGGCCACTAGCACACCAACCAGCGGCTTACAGGACTACTCCTGTACCCCTTCCCCTTCCTTGCCCCATAAAAAGCCCCTAGTCTTAAGGAGGCGGCTTCTGACTCTCGTGGGCTCTCTCCCCATCACATGCCTCCTTCCAGGTTTTATTCCTGAATAAAACCTGTTCCCTGCTGTAAGGCCGTGCTTTCTTTGCCCCCATAGACCCCAACAACACCCAGCTGGTGTCGGGAAAAACAACAACACATATTTAGTGTCAGAAATGTTATGAGGGAGCCGGGCGTGGTGGCGCACGCTTGTAATCCCAGTACTTGGGAAGCTGAGACCGGAGGATCCGGGTTCGCGGCCAGCCTCAGCTACTTAGTGAGGCCTTCCGCAACTTAGTGAGACCCTGTTTCAAAATAAAGAATAAAAAATAGGGCTGGGGTGTAGCTCCGAGGTAGAATGCCCCTGGGTTCAATCCCCAGTACCGCAAAAAAGGAAAAAAAAAGTTATGAGGGTGCCGGGTGTGGTGGCACACACTTGTAATCCCCGTACTCGGGAGGCTGAGCCAGGAAGATCGCAGGTTCAAGGCCAGCCTCAGCTACTTAGTGAGGCCCTCCGTGATTTAGTGAGACCCTGTTTCAAAATAAAGAATTAAAAAAAAAGACTTTTATCAACCTAGCAAGTCCCTGTTTCCAAATAAGAAATAAAATCAGCCTGGGGGTGTAGCTTGGAGGTAGAATGCCCCTGAGTTCAATCCCCAGTACAAAAAAAAAAAAAAAGGTGAGGGTAAAAATATCATAGACCTACTCTCTCTAGGCGTGTTTCCCACATATAAAAATGAGGGGTTGGACCAGAGGCAGCCAAGGCCCTTCCATCTGGAGTCCTGTGATTCACGGAATTGCTGCTTTAAGAACTTCTATAGTTAACACGAGAGATTCTCAGTCTCTGGAAGCCACTAGCAAACTCGGCTTTCAACCCCCAAGCAACATCATTTCTCAGGCCTCGTTTCCTATTTTGACTAATGACGTGCCAGAACTCCGTGTGATTTCTCCTTTGAGGAGAAAAAAAAAATAGTTAACAGTGTCCTATTACAGGGCCCTGTCCTTGTCCCCAGCTCTCAAAGACTCACAGCCCAATTCTCAAAGATGAAAGAATCAGTCTCTCTCCATTACACTCAATTTTAAACCAAAACCCGAAACCGAATTTTTGACGTGCCTCCCGGACGACAAGGCCTGCGCTTCATTAATGATTAAAACAGCAGCTGGTAACGTCTTGAGAGCAAGTTGGTCAGTTAGACAACACAGCATCTGTGAAATCCCCTCTCTTCCTTCATCCAACACTGTGGGCCTCGACCAAATCCAAAGAGAAAGTAAAACGCACAGGCTGCCCTTACTAATAACCTCAACCACAGTCAGAGACACGTGGCCTGTGACCAAGTTAGCAGAAAACTTCCTGGGATGAAGAGAGCGCTTGGACTCTGAATTCTACCAGGAATGCTGATGCCGGGTGAATAATTTATAATACTAAAGTAGATATGACTTTAAGATAAGTATTATCAGATTTTCAGGCGTCCATTCAACTCTGTTTCACAAATAATTACTGAGTGTAGGAATTAAGAGCAATGATTCTAGAGTCCACAGAACTGGGTTCAAGTCCCTGCTCTGCCACATACACACCATGTACCTTGAGAAAAGTACTTTGCTTCCAAGTCTCAGCTCCCTAGACAGTAAAATATGGGGTGGTGTTCAATCACCAGTCCAAAAAGATAAAAAAAGACCCCCCCAAAAATATGGCATGGCGGCATGTGCCTATAGTCCCAGCTACTAGGGAGGCTAAGGCAAGAGGATTGCTTAAGCCCAGGAGTTATAGACCTTCTTCTAGTTAACACAGCAAGAAATTGTCTCTTTAAAAAAAAAAAATGGCCAGGCGTGGTGGCACACACCTCTAATCCCAGTACTTGGGAGGCTGAGACAGGAGGATCACAGGTTCGAGGACAGCCTCAGCAAGTAGTGAGACTCTCACCAACCTAGTTTGACCTGTTTCAAAATAAAAATAAAATAGGGCTGGGGGTGTAGCTCGGAGGTAGAATGCACCAGAGTTCAATTCCCAGCACCACCAAAAGAAAAAAGAAGCCAAGTGTGGTGGTGCACACCTATAATCCCAGTACTTAGGAGGCTGAGATAAGAGGTTCGCAGTTTTTTTTTTTTTTTTTTTTTTTTTTTTTTTGCGGTACCGGGGATTGAACCCAGGGGCGTTCTACACATACCCGGCCCTATTTTTTATCCTTTATTTTGAAACTGGGTCTCACAAAGTTGCAGAGGGCTCACTAAGTATCTGAGGCTGGCTGCGAACCTGGATCCTCCGGTCTCCGCCTCCTAAGTACTGGGATTACAAGCGTGCGCCACCACGCCCAGCTAGGATCACAGGTTTGATGCCAGCCTCAGCAACTTCATAAGAACCTGTTTCAAAATAAAAAATGGAAAGGGCTAGGGGTAGCCGGGCATGGTGGTGCATACCTATAATCCTAGTATTAGGGAGGCTAAGACAGAAAGATTGCAGGTTCAAGGACAGCCTCAGCAATGTAGCGAGACTCAGCAATTTAGTGAGATCCTGTTTCAAAATAATAAATAAAAAGGGCTGGAGGTGTGGCTCAGAGGTTGAATGCTCCTGGGTTCAATCTCCAGTACCACAAAAAAAACAAACTTCTGTGCATCAAAGACTGTTATACACAGAGTGGAAATGCAGCTCAGAGAATGGGACAACATATCTGCCGTGATATAGCTGATAAGGGATTAGTAGCCACTATATATAGAGAACTAAAACTCAACACACATGACAGAAAAACAACCCAACCAAAAACAGGGCAAAGAACTTGAACAGTCACTTCTCCAAAGAAGAAATACAAATGGCTAATAAGCACCTGAAGAGATGTTCCATGTCACAAATCATGAGGACAGCAAATGGAAACCAGAGTGGGATACCACTTCATACCCCTGGGATGGCTACGACAAAGAAAAAGCAAAACAAGACCGAAAGTAAGTGTTGGTGAGGACAGGGAGAAACTGGAACCCCTGTGCACTGCTGGTGGGAACTTACAATGGCACAGCAACTACGAAAACCAGCAGGATGGTCAGTCCACCGAATCATTAAAAATAGAAAGCCGGCGTGGTGGCGCATGCTTGTAATCCCAGTACTTGGGAGGTGGAGACTGGAGGATCCAGGTTTGCGGCAAGCCTCAGCTACTTAGTGAGGCCCTCCACAACTGCATGAGACCCAGTTTCAAAATAAAGGATAAAAAATAGGGCCGGGGGTGGAGCTTGGAGGTAGAACGCCACTGGGTTCAATCCCCGGTACCACAAAAAAAAAAAAAAATAGAATTACCAGCCGGGCATGATGGCACACGCTTGTAATCCCAGTACTTGGGAGGCTGAGACCGGAGGATCCGGGTTCGTGGCCAGCCTCAGCTACATAGTGAGGCCCTCCGCAATTTAGTGAGACCCTGTTTCAAAATAAAGAATAAAAAATAGGGATAGGGCGCCGGGCGTGGTGGCGCATGCTTGTAATCCCAGTACTTTGGGAGGCGGAGACTGGAGGATCCGGGTTCGTGGCCAGCCTCAGCTCTCTCGCTGTCTGTCTCTCTCTCTCTCTCTCTCTCTCTCTCTCTCTCTCCTCTTAGTGAGGCCCTCCGCAACTTCGTGAGACCCGGTTT
>PVJS01021270.1:0-31696 GCA_004027185.1 Glis glis
ATGACTGATTTTTCTAGCTCTGAGAAAAATGATGTTGGTATTTTGATAGGGATTGCATTGATTCTGTAGATCATTTTTGGCAGAATGGCCATTTTGATGATGTTTATTCTGCCTATCCAAGAGCAGGGAAGATCTTTCCATCTTCTAAGATCTTCTTCAATTTCTTTCTTCAGTGTTCTATAGTTTTCATTGTAGAGGTCTTTCACCTCTTTGGTTAAGTTTATCTTTTTTAATTTCTCACTGTATTTCTTCTCTGATCCAGTCTTCATTTAGTAATATATCATTCAGTCTCCATGTATTTGTGTGATTCCTCTGGGTCTTGTTGTCGCTCTCAACTTTCAGTCCATTATGTTTGGATAGGATGCAAGGAATTATATAATTTTTTTTTAATTTGCTGGTACTTGTTTTATGCATGCCCTGTCTTCATGAACCCTGCTTGCACTGGTTTGGCACTGGGTTTGGTTCTGTAGTGCAGTTGAGCCTCTTTGTTCTCCACAACCTAAGTTGGCACCCTTGTAGCTTGGGACCTTGCTGCTGCCGCTCCCTTATAAAGAGAGCTATTTTATTCTGCTGGGAATGCCCACCAGAGGTTCCTGGTCACTGGTGCCCCTGGCTCTGGTGTCCTCACTGGCACTGCCTGCTCTGTGGAGGAGACCTGAAGGCTCTCTTCTTTCCTTCAGGCACCGCTGGCATTGGGGTCTGCACAGTAGCTGCTGCTGCTGCTCCTCTGAGAAGCTGGGCCGCATGCTGTTGCACTCCAAGTCCTGCAGTGGCTGCTGGAACTGATTTGGTTTGGGGGCTGTGCTGTGCTGGTTAGAAAGCCGGCCTGTGCTGGCTGCTGGCGGCACTTTGGAGTTTCCCCTCAGCAGGACCTGGCTGCTACTGATGCCACTCCCCAGCCTAGCTCGGGGAGGTGCTTCCTGTCCTAAGCCAGTCTGCTGACAATGATTCCACAGCTTTCACTAGGCAGTGCCAGTGGGGATGTCTGCACCAGTGTGTGGTGTGGTCTGCAGGGGCTGGTCCCCTGGCTGTTCTGGTGGGAGTACCTGCAAGGGGCACCCCTTAGCCACTGCTGCCTTCCCCAGCTGTAGGAGGCCACAGGCCCCCTCCTCGGGTGTCTTACCACCTCTGATTCTGCACAGGAGCTAAGCCTGCTGGGGAAAAGGCTTGCCCGCACCAGCTGACCTGACAAAGCTGGCTTTTTTGTCACTGTGACCAAAATACTTGACAAGCCCAACTTAGAAGAAGAAAGGTTTATTGACTCATGGTTTTCGAGGTTTCAGTCCATGGTTGGCCAGCTCCAAGGCAGAAACCACTTGGAAGCAGGGCTTAGGGAGGAAAAGCCACTCTCACCTCATGGTGGTCAGGATGCCGAGAGGAGAGGAGGGGTGCCAGGGGCAGATACAGTCTCTAAGGCCAAGCCCCTAGGGACCACCTGCTCTAGCCATGCCCACCTCTGATCCTAGCTGCCTTGCCTATCACATGAAGTCTGGGGGACATATCAATCCAAATCATAACACTCACAGCGCTGATTTATAATGACCCTGGATAGAAATGTAAGCTTTAGACTTTTAGTTGTTGCCCATTTAACACAATCCAAGAATAGTATGCAGACAGCAAAAGAGATTAGATCCCTTCACATTACCTCATATTTATACTCATTTCCTGAATAAATCAATACCTTTTCTCTTAGTTTCTAGCATCCAATCCTATCTTCACAAAAGTCTCTTTTCATTCAATTTCAATTCTATATTTATATTAAAAGACATGATGTCCTCATAAAAAGTAACATCCCATATTGTCTTCATTATAGTTCCTGATTTTGGAATAATTCCTAAACTGAGTGTTATGACAGCCACACAACCAGGTCCCTTGAAGGTTTCATCATATTCTCAAAAATTTTGTTGTAGCCAGGTGTGGTGGCGCACGCTTGTAATCCCAGTACTTGGGAGGCGGAGACCAGAAGATCCGGGTTTGCAGCCAGCCTCAGCTACTTAGTGAGGCCCTCCGCAACTTCATGAGATCCGGTTTCAAAATAAAGTATAAAAAAATAGGGCCAGGGGCGTAGCTTGGAGGTAAAATGCCCCTGTGTTCAATCCCCGGTACCTCAAAAAATATTTTTTTATTGTGATCAATTAAATATAACCTGGCTGAAAAATTAATTAAAAACATATATAGAGGGAAAGTTCTTCTGTAAAGAACATATAGAGGTTAAGTTAAAAAATAATAGGGCACCGTTTGCACTTTCAAAATTAGGTAGAAAACTATCCTACTTTAGCAAAAGTTTTGTTGAAGAGGTACTTGCAACATTATTCTTGACTGTATAATCTACTTGAAAGAGTGACTTGGCAATATGAATCAAGAGCAGAGGCTCTAGTAATTTCCTTTCTGAGAATTATGAAAACAAGCCACATGTATGAAGATAGCCACCATGGTTTCATTAATGATGGAGAAATTCAGAAACAAATATCTACACAAATTGTGTTAGTGGCAATCAATAAATTATTTTGAGGTCATAAAACTGATATAGATTATATAATAAGAAATGTTTTCAAAAAAGAGAAGATATTAAATGATATGCTCTATATGACCATAACTTTTTAAAAAAATAATGTAAATAAGGGTAAAAAGAAATGTGAAAATGTTACTGTGATTGTATTAACAACGTGTTTCTAAACCAAGGATGGATCAGAATCATCTGACAATTATTTTCAAGAAACTCCGATTTAGGACCTGTCATCATAGAGTCTGATTCATTTATTCCTCCAAGAAAACTAATGCAAGTCCCTAATTAAATACTAGATTGTAAAGAAAACATTGGGCTGTAAAGAAAAATGATTTGTTTCTCATTTGCTAATTTTTTCAGACTTTCTGAAATAGGCCAGCATGCATTGCATAATGTAAACAAAATGTATAATAGTAGTAACTTTTATTAAGCATTTACTGTGGTATTTCCTCTTTAATCCTCCAAATGGTTTTGTTGGATAAATGCTACTATTCTGATTTTATAAATGAGGAAACTGGTACTGAAAAAAAGCTGACTTCCTAAGATCATAGAGTCAGAATCCATAGCCCTCTTGATTTTGTCTGACACAGTCAGAGGAGGACAAAATTATGTCAGGATAATAGAAAGGTGGACCATTGGCAGTGGCCAATCCTTAATGGTCAGGATGTCTTGGGTGACTGGCTCTAGGTTTTTATTCACTTGAGGAGAGTAGTACAGTTTCAGCAGTATTAAAATATGTAGCCATATCATATCTGGTATGGAAGTGCTCAATTTATGTAGGGTCCAAGAATGAGTAGTAGATGAAATGTGGAAATATATGAAAATGTCAATACATGGAGGCTGAGTGACCTCCTCTGAATGAGAGGCTCTGTAGGAAACAACCTTGGTTTATCCCACAAATGCAATTTTTAAATTTATCTTCTTTAACAAAATTCTGATATGGATGGAGTTGTCATTTTTACAGAGATTCTTGAGTCTCTATAAAACACAGAAAATCGTTATGAAGATAAAAATGTGAGTCAGCAGAGGTGACATATAAAACCAGTTTTCTCCATAGAAATACTGTTTGTCCTGATGCCACCTCCTTCAAAGTCACTCTAAAGGGAAAAGACCAAAGCTGAGTGTTTGCATTTGATTTTTTTACTTGAAGTTTGACAAATCTATGAGCAAGTTATTAAACAAATAATTTTCAGAGAGAGAAGAAATCATTAAGCAAAATTACATGTGAGAAAAGATACAATAAATTAATTAGTAAGTTAATCATGTCCGAACATTAGATCCTGAGCTTGGTAAACATTTGAACATGGAATTTCCTTTCAACTGCTAATGCTTATACAATAATATATATTAAACACTAAATCAGCTTCAAAGTTTGGTTCATATATTGCTACTAATTAGTTTTGGCTGATATTGAAGTATTTTATATGCTCCATTTATAAAAGCACTGTTTGCCCATCTGTTCAGAGGTTGAAAGTGATTAAAGGATACTTATTTTGGCTGTTGTGAAAGCCAAATACTTTTTAAGCTGCAAAAATGTGACAAAACCAGTTCAGGTTGCCAAGTTCAGAAATACATTAAGAGATTTGTGATGCTTCCCTCCCCCTATTCCTCTTCCAACCTGCATTATCGAAAAGTAAATATCACCCTTTCCTGATTAGACTAGCATGCCTGCTTTGCCCAAATGCTTTGCAATTTAGTTATAATTTACACAATTTACTCTGATTTGGATCTTCTGCTACCAAGCTGTGTCGAGGGCTTTCGTTTCCTGTATGTGCAGCCTTGAAGTAGAAACATGTGATGCCCCCGTGCTTTGAATATGGGATTTGAAAGCAACTTGGGTAATGAGGGAAACAAGTTTGTGTCCTACTTTAATCCCCTAACTGAGATCTATTTAGTTTGAAAACAATGCATTAAATTCAACATGATGACACAGATTTTTAAGAAAAAGGATACAATATATTTTCCATAAAATTCAACTTTTGTCTCCATATTACTTTACCATTCATTTGCAGGTCATCCCAAGGGTTTAGTACTTTATGCTAGAAAAACCTGTTCACTTCAAAAATCAGAGCAGAGTTCCTGAGACTTTCTAAAATAAGATGCAATTCTTCTGAAGTGGAAGATAATGTCACTTTAATTCAGGCAAAATTTTTAAATATCTTAACTATCTGAATGAGATGTGTTTTCTTTCTTGCTTTCTCCTCTCTTTTTGTACCCCTAACATTATTCATATACTACCCTGCCCCAACCTCCAAAAAAGAAAACAATTATCATCCTATTTTGGTTTTCCCTAGGTCCATAGCAATCTGTTTTAACTAGATCATATTAAAGGATGGAGGCTGATATTCTATTTAAAGTCTCCAAGAGTATTTGAATTTCTGGATAGGGTGCTTTTGACTTAAATAGATCCCTAGTTAGAACATTTGAGGCAGTAAAATTTTTAAGGCAATCAATATGGGAGAAGAAAATCAGGTAGGGGGAGAAGAAGAAATTCTCCCTGCTCGTTATATCATATTTAAGGAAAGATGGTGGTTACTGTTATTGTTGCTGCTATTGCTGCTGCTGCTGCTGCTGCTTGGTTTCAATTTTAAAACAGCTTTTCTTTAAAAAATAATAGCAACTTTTAAATTCCAAATTCAGTAAAAAAAAAATATTTCTTTCCTCTTTGCATAGATAAACATTCTGGAAGAGCATCACTTATTATGAATTAAATTGAAATGATCATTTCACATAATACAAAAGCAAAACCAGAAAGGAAATATTGTTTTTGTTCAATTTGAATGGATTCTGACTTTGGGAAAAAAGTAATCTGTGATAAGCTTTCAGGGAATTCTCTTTAACCCAAACATCTGAAATGCTTCTTCATTGTACCTACATGTTTTAGTTGTAGGGCACTAGACAACCATCCTTGAAGACAACTGAAGAGACTGGAGTGTTTATGCCAAAGGTGTAATGGGAGCTGATTTTTCACTGGTACAGGGACCAGTCTGTCATTTTTTCACAAGTTTATCTAGGGAATAGGGAACATAACAAATTATTCTGCTCTTCCTCCCAATGCAGTAATTTATTTATCTTGGGGTAGCCCTCTGCTCCCAATCCAAATTTTATTCAGTCATGGCAGAAAGTTCATTGTACCCATTCCTATCTGTCTCTCTCATCTTTGCTGAAAAAGGGTGGAATTAATGAAGATTTGATGCCTGTTCACAGATTCCTTGTCCTTAAAACAGGGACTTCATATTATAGGACTTCAGATAATGAAATAAATTCCTTTACCAGTTAAGTTGATTCACATATATGGGAAACAATCAAGCAGAAAGACAGAGATATGACTGGAAAACAGTAGGCCAAAGCCTATTAGAAAAGCAGCGAGTGTGGACAGTTTCAGAGTACCCTGGGGCAGAGAGATGAGATTTTGGGCCCCTTTCCCCATGGCTTTTGCCATGCTATTAACCCTCTTTGTGAGTCCTTCAAGAAAAAGTAATCTCAAGTCAGATTTGAGACCTCATTTATCCGCATTGTACCACCAGGCAGGATTATTTTAGAGATGAGAACTTTTGTGTGTTCTTTCTCTCATTATTCTGCTTGCTCCTCCTTGGACATTTACTTTCAGGTAGGAGTCCTACCTTCAGGTAGGAGTCACACACAAGCAGGGCCTTCCCTTAGTATGAGGACCAGTCATCCTCTTTCCCAGTCACTCATTTCATGAGTTCAGTTGTCTCCTTACTCTCTGCTACATTTTCCAGAAGACACTGGTGGAATTTTGACTTTCCCATGCATATGGCTAAGGAAATAGAATCAAGATTTCTCTAGGGGGCAGGCCACTTTTACTCTAGGGGAGGAAGCAGACAAAGCTGAAAGGCCATAACTCAGCATTAACAGAGAGCTCTGCTATCAGAACCTGGTACTTTGTGTCCTCTTTCTCCCACCTGCCCATGCAATGGTTTTTCCCATCTAATCAGGCTAGATCAGGAAAATAGATGGTATTGATTCTCACCAGTGTTGGACTTTGGCCACATTCAGAGCTCTACACTACTGATGGTCTACTGCTAGACACTAGCTCTCTTGAGCAAAATCTTTGCACAAGAGAATGATTAGAAGGAGAAAGACACCAAACTCCACAACTGACAAGAGAAACTTCAAAAATTTTGGCAATAGTTATAAATAAAGGGCCAGTAGTATCAGCTGGGCGTGGTGGCGCACGCTTGTACTCCCAGTACTTTGGGAGGCGGAGACCGGAGGATTCGGGTTCGCGGACAGCCTCAGCTCGCTCTCTCTCTCTCTCTCTCTCTCTCCCTGTCTCTCTCTCTCTCTCCACCTAGTGAGGCCCTCCGCAACTTTGTGAGACCCGGTTTCAAAATAAAGTATAAAAAAATAGGGCCGGGGGTGTAGCGTGGAGGTAGAACGCCCCTGGGTTCAATCCCCGGTACTGCAAAAATAAATAAATAAATAAATAAATAAAATAAAGGGCCAGTAGTTCTTGAAGATTCGGGGGGAAAACAGACATTCTGAAATCCAGGGGAAACATATCTATGCCAGGGAGGTTGAAAAATGGAGGACCAGGACACAGTCACACCAAACATAAAATGATCTCATGGAAAAGAAATTGATAATTGAGACAGTTATTTGCCCTAAATTAAACTACTTTTATTCTTCTATTACATCACTGAGAAGCAATCCCAAGGAAGGCAGGCGTAGAAGACTGAAGTACAACTAAATAACAACACTGGACTTGGAGGTAAGTATGGGATTTTGGATATGGTAGCATTTCCAAGAGATACAGTTCTCTGGCAGCTGTTTTCCAAGACTCCCTATCCCAAGATTATGGTGCTGAGGTGTCAACAAGGTGATCCATGATAGCTCTATTAACTAGATAGATAAACATAGTAGAGCCTGGGGGTGGTGGCGACACTGGGCATAGTCAAATCAATCTTCTAGTTTGCATCTCAAATTTGGTCTGAGTACCCACAGATCAACATCACACAGGAGTTTATTGGAAATGCAATATTTCAGGTTGTATTGATTCTACTATGCTCAAGAAAAATGACCATCAGATTGAAAACAACAGAATGAATACTGATAGGAGAGAATTTAAGTTCAAGTCAAGAAAGACTCTCATAATCAAAACTAAAGCTTCTCTTAATTAGTTAAATTTTCAGGGCTCAGGTGGATAATTTTCCATACTCATCTGTTGATTTACCTTTGAAGAACTGGAGAATGAATGTGTTTTGAGAATTCCTAAGAATGGCAACTGTCCTCACTTTTTTTTTTTTTTGGTGGTACTGGGGCTTGAACCCAGGGGCGTTCTACCTCCAAGCTACACCCCCGGCCCTATTTTTTTTTTTACTTTATCTTGAAACCGGTCTCACGAAGTTGCGGAGGGCTTCGCTAAGTAGCTGAGGCTGGCTGCAAACCCGGATCCTCCAGTCTCAGCCTCCCAAGTACTGGGATTACAAGCGTGCGCCACCACGCCCGGCCACTTTTAAAAGAGAGAAAGCACAAAATTTGCAAAGTATGGTCCCATAAGTTTACTATTAGAGTTCATCAGTTATCAGCTAGATGGTGGGTGAGGACTTACAGAATAAAGCAGTGGTGGCATGTACAAAAGGAATAAGCAATGCCATCCTAAATTTACTTCTTTATATTTCATTTAATTATTATGTTGTTTTATTTTTACTAGACTGCTAGACCAGAAAATGACTTTTGATGGCCTGAATTTCAGGAAGACAATTTTCAAGGTTCTCATAAAACCATTATAAACAAGGTGAGGAAATAGAGGGTGATTGGTTGGTCTTGGGTAATTGGATCGATAGTATAGTTACTGAGACAAGAAATACAGAGGATAAGGCTGGGAAAAAGGATTATATAGTTATTTCAACTTTGAGAGATAGATATAAGGATATGCCCAGGAAGCAGTTTCTGCTTCCTAGGTTAAGATTAAAAACTATGCATGGCTAGAAGGGAAATAAAATTCATTACAAAACCAGAGAAAAATACTAAAAATTTGATTGATGATTTGAACAAATATTTGCTTGTTTGTTTATTTACTTATTTTGGTACTAGGGATTGAACCCAGAGGCATTTTTACCTGAAAGTTACACCCCAGCCCTTTTTATTTTTTTTTTTAATTTTTGAAACAGGATCTTACTAAGTTGCTGAAGCTGGATTCAAACCTGTGATCTTCCTGTCCCAGCCTGCCAAGTACTGAAATTATAGGCATGCATCATCACACCCAGCTCTATTTATTTACTTAAAGTATAAAGTATAAGGTGCTGTTCTAGTACTGAGGGTATCCTGGTAAATAAAACACAAAAATATTCCCCTGTCCTCACTGAGCTTATATTCTAGGGAATTATTAAATGATAATCAAAGTAAATACATTAATTATGGAAGTGTGGTAAGAGGTGGTATGTGCTATGGTAAAAAATAAAATAAGATATAAAGTTTGTGGAGTGATGGCAGGGGTGGAATATACTATTTTAAATAGTGTGTCATGGTGAGTGGAATGGTTACTGAAAAGATAATGTGTGTTAATTATCAAAGGAAAATGTGATAAGCAACTAAATCAAAATGTAATAGCATTACTTCTAAAATTCTGCAATTACTATGTATTGCACACTAATTCAATAATTCCTATCTGACCTATGAAGTTGTTAGGTACCTCACCTCCATCAATGTAGCTACCACATCGTTTTATAATTATCTCCCTTCTGCTCCTTGAATCCCTCAGAGCAACTACTTTTCTTTGTATAGTAGATTAAGGAATGGAGAAAGAAAAGGAGGGAGAGAAAAAAGAACAGAAGAGGAAAACATCAGAGTATCTGGAAAGGCCTCAAGGTTTACCTTTCTTTAAGCCAGAATTCAATATGAGATATTGCCTCTCTAAGTTGACCCCAAAAGTTGACAATGATGAGCTTCATGAGTTATCTCTAGGGTCTGGAGTTAGGTCCCACTCTACATTGTGTTAATAAAATTACATCAGAAGCTGGGTGTGGTGGCACATGCTTGTAATCCCAGTACTTGGGAGGCTGAGACTAGAGGATCCGGGTTCACGGCCAGCCTCAGCTACTTAGTGAGGCCTCCGCAACTTAGTGAGACCCTGGTTTAAAATAAAGATTAAAAAATAGGGCTGGGGTGTAGCCCGGAGGTAGAATGCCCCTGAGTTCAACCCTCGGTACCACCAAAAAAAAAAATTACATCTGAAGCACTCTGTTCTTGACTTAGCATCATAGTTTAATGGGTGTATCTTTTGCTCTAGTGGGCACGTGTTCCTTTCCTCTGTCTAGCACCTCCTCTTTCTTGGGTAATTACCCTTCTCCAACTCTGATCATGTAGAGTCTTCCATGTTCTGTCTAGAGCTGGTCATGTCTTACAAGCTGGGGAATAAGTCAGAATATCTCTGTTTCCTTTGTGGTTTTGTGGCGTTAGGGGTATATCTTTGGAGGGGCAGTTGTTCGTGTGCATGTGTGCATGTGTATAAATAGACCACTTTATTTATTTTTTGGTGAGAGCAGGAAGTGAATTAAAGGTACCTTAAAGCCAAGCAGAGGCAAGCAGAGATTAAATATGAAAGAAAAAGGAACATGTTCTGAAGACATTTCTTGAGTTCTTGAATCAGTTGAGCCTGAGGTGCTAAACAGAGCTAAAGAAAGGGTGCCCACCATACTCAACACAACCTTATAGTTCCCACTTATGTAAATCAAGCCTCACTTTTGCTTAAGATAATGTGAACTGCCATCCCAGTGAAGGTGATGTAGACTGTTTTACATAAATAATTAGCTAAAATATGCTGAGGGATATACTTCAAAAAGATAAATTTGGTAGCAGAGTATGGCGTCAAGAAGAGCAAAGTCCAAGGGAGACTGTTATGGAGTTTTATACCAAAAACACAGAAAATCAGAGGAGACCTTTGAATTCGACAAGATACCTCTTGAATGGAAGTGTTATGCGTCCCTGGAGAACAATCTAGGTGGGAACTGTGTTAGTGCTATATTTTGAATCTGGAATGTCCCCCAAAGACTAATGTGTTAAAAAGGCTAGGTCTCCAGCCTGGTGCGGTTGGGAGGTGGTGGGAACTTTAAGAGGCGGCATGACCTAAAATCTCTCACTAAGCCCCACCTCCTAAGGGGTATTTTGGGACCCCAGTCTCTTACTCTCACTCTCCTGTCTTCTGCTTCCCACCCACCATGAGGTGAACAGTTTGCTCCACCATGTACTCCTACCACTGGCCAAGGTAGCCAATCAGTTATGGACTGAAACATCCAGAACTGTGAGTCAAATTAAATATTTTCTCTTTATAAGTTGATTTATCTCGGGCATTTTGTCACAGTAATGGAAAGCTGAATAACACAATTATATTCGAATAGAGACAATTTCGGTAGAAAAATCTCTTAAGTTTCTTTAAACTCTCGAGTATATAATCCTCCAAAGACAGAACACACAAGTGGAGGTGTCACTGGAAAAATGTTATTCACCAAAAATTTATTTTCAAATAAAACTTAGACTGAGACCTGACAGAAAAAATAACTGCTGGGAGAAGACAGGTAATGATAAGCAAGCTAACTGCATTAACAGGTAACATATTATGAGTACAACAAAGCAAAATTAAAAGGTGGTAACTGTAAAATTGTTTTGAGATAAAACAAGAGGATTTGATCACTTTCAAGAAAAAATGGTAATGAACAACAAGCACAAAGGCATTTTGGAGATTAAAAGGAAACATTCAAGTACCTACGTAAATCTCTAGACTGAAATATGAATTTCATACTTAGATATGCCAGTAGATTTACTATAATCCCTTGTATTAGGAAAGAGATAATTTATAAGTCACTGTTCCAATTTGTCATTCAGTAAGATATTAGAGTCATATATTGTTACCCTTTTAGTTCCAATAAGCTACAATATAGGTAGAAGGAAGTATATAACTATTCCTCATCTACATATTTACATGAATTATAAAAATTCTCGGAATAGTATTTATTAAATAAATGAAACTTAAGGGTCCCCAAATGATACACTTTATTTCAAATATTGTATATTTAAATATTAACACTTTTATCATCCATAATTGAAGCAAATTAAATACTACAAAGGTAAAGAGACTGATGATGACCAGCCTCTAAACTTATCAAAACTATAAACTTAGTATTATAAGTCAACATTAGAATGTTTTTCATCAATTGACCTATTCTATACTTGAAAATCAGTCAGGAATTTTTGGAAATTATTGTTTTATAAGTTCAACAAAAAGAAAATTTACCACTGATATCATATTAATTTGCAAATAATTAACAGCTCACTGCAAAAAGTCATAAAAATAGGTATGATATTCATGGAATACAATAGGTTATCTTTATCTTATAGATATCCACAATCTTCTGAAACTTACAGAGTTCAAAGGATTTCAAAATGTATCATTTAAATTAAGGAAGTAAAGGCCTTCATTCAGATATTAAACAATTTCATTTTATAAATAATCATCTATGAAATTACTTTCAATAAATATTGGTATTTATACATACTTATACATACATAGGTATGTATAAAATGAATTATTTATATAGCCAAATCATAAAATCATGTCAAAGTCATCTTTCTCTCATAAAAATATACCTTTAAGAACCCAAAAATAAAACCAAATATCCATTGTATGGCCTTTACAACCTAGTTTATTAATCTTAGTGTGTGGGATTTTAGCATTATAGCATTTTGTTTAATAATGCTGTTAATGAAAAGTCATATGTATAGTATACAAGCATTATACATTATACTATATGTACAAACAAATGTTCATAGGCAATACAACACCTTCTTTTCTTCCTATTCTGAATACTTAAATCTTAATGGTTGAATAAAACAAGGAGATCAACAACTGAAGCAACAAGTGAATTTGAAAACTTGCCTTTCAGGTTTGTGATCATTGAAGATTAGGACAGAAATAATCAGGACTTGGCCAGGCGTGGTGGCGCACACTTGTAATCCCAGTACTCGGGAGGCTGAGACAGGAGGATCACAGGTTGGCAACAAGCCTCGGCAATTTAGTGAGGCCCTCTGCAACTTAGTGAGACCCTGTTTCAAAATAAAAGAATAAAATAGGGATGGGGGTATAGCTTGGAGGTAGAAGGCCCCTGAGTTCCATCCCCAGTACCACAAGAAAAAAGAAAAGAAAAGAAAAAGAACCAGGATTCTGACTTATTGCCATATAAGGCAACAGGCTCCATTCCCTGCCAAGAATAGGAGTGGGTGCTCACACTAGCAGTAACGACAAGTCAAGTGCAGCAGCAGCATTTTTAGTTTGCTTAACTTCCCCACTTCCACCTTTTAACAGCCAAGTGACTGCCTCTTTAAGAAATACTGCTGAGTGGGTGCGTAAACTAGTGCTATTTGCCAACTGTTGAGGGTGCCCACAAAGCTTGTGGGCATGTGTACATTAATTCCATCATGTTTTTTTATAACTACGAAGTGGGGGCAGACTCCCTCTCTGGTATGTACTTCAGCCTGGCAATGGTAATATATGTGTGATACATTTTTACTCTTGACATGCAAAAGTACTTTAAAAATTATCCAATCCTTTATTGAAGTTGACTGATGACTGATAGGCTATAATATACTCCGCCTCATGCAAGCTCTAAGCAAACCTCTAGCTGGAATACATGGGAAATTCCTAGCAAGAAAAATCTTCTAGGCCAAGTTGTAAAGGGCCCCAATATGTGGATTCTAAAGCTTCATGGAATTTTTATGACAGAAATAGTACAGGATTTTAAGTAAAGAAGAGAATCAAAATATTTCATGTAAATATTTTCAAAAAGTATGTGTGTATATAATATGTGTGTATACACAGTACATGTAAACACACATGCACACATCACATAGTTTATTTTGTTCACTACTTTGTTTTATTTTTTACATTGGTTTGACTTTTTTTGTCTCCCTATGATTCTATTCTAGTAATACTTTTTAAAAATTGCCACAGCCACTCTTAGGTCTGCTTTTATTAAAACTATCTTCAGTTTACCTCTCTATAGTGATCATTGAAAGGCTGTTAAATTTAAGATACAAATGGCATAGAAGTTGCATTGTTGACTAAGAATTTTACAATATTATATGAGTTGAGGGTTGAATTCTAGACACAGTTCTGCTTTTCACTTTGTGAGCTTCAAGAAGTCACTAATCTTTTTGAATCTCAGTGTTCTCAATTAGAAAAGAAAAGGGTAGAATCAAGGGTGGAATCTAAAATTCCCTTTAGTTACTGTCCTCTTAAATAATTAAGATATCTCTGCAAAAAGTAGCCTGGGAACCCTGAAAATTTATCCCAGTTCTTTATATCCATAAGAAATGGGAGACTGTACAGAAAAACTTAGAATTCTGAATAGTTGACTGAGTCCAGGCAAATAAGTACAATAAGTGCTCATCTTAGAGGCTGCACAATTACTCATCATTGGAAGAGCTGGAATAATTTTAATTTAGTCACACCTATTGGAAAAAAGACTTCCTAATCAAACTAACCAGCTAAGGAATATTTGCAGGAAAAAGACTTAAACATGGGGATGAGATAGTTTTAATGCCAGTAGAGACTTTAGAAATAATTTATACATGACAGTTAAAAATTTTTATCTTTAAACTGGAATTTTTTTGATAAAACTCAGTTTCTTTAATAGATATGGATTATTTAGATTTTCTATTTCTTCTTGTGTCAGTATTGTTGTTCTTTTAAGTAAAACTTGATTACTTCCTCATAGTTGAATGCAATTGGCATGAAATTATTCACATGTGGTCTCACTTTCCTTTTAATGTCTATAGGATGTACAGTGATGCCCTCTCTTTCATGGCTGATATTGGTAATATGTATTTTATATCTTCTCTCGTAAAACACGTATTATCTTTTCAAAGAACTAATTTTGACTATTAATTGCTTTATTATTTCCCCATTTTCTACTTCACTGAATTCTGTTAATTTCTTTGTAATGCATGTTACATGTGCACTTAAAAGAACATATATTTTACAGTTGTGGGATGAAGGCTTCTATAAGTATCAATTGAGTCAAATTGATTTGTGTGTCCAAGTTTCCTATATCTACAATTTTCATTTGATTCTTCTTTAATAGCTTCCATTTATGCACTGGAAATCTTGTCCCCATGAACATATTCTGAAGGTCTTAAGCATTTATGAAAGCTGAATTAAGCCAACTGCAGTGCCATGTGCCTGTAATAACAGTTTATGAAAAAATTTGGTAAAGGACAAAGCATCTAAGAATCCCTAGAAGAGTCACTGCAAGCTCTGCTTCACCATAATGAATTATGATATGTAGCTTCTAATAAACAAAAACCAAGTGACACATAGGCAGTAACACTCATACTGCACAAACTTACCACAAAGTAAACATCGGCTGGATCTACTGATTAATTACCAAAATACTTGAGAAAAAGACATTATTCTCCTTGCTTGAGTCAAATAAAATGGCAACACTGACAATGATATACTAAAACTTGAGTTCTTAACAACCTATACATCTTTAAACCTAGATACTAAATAATTTCATTGACAATATTCAAAATAAAGCCCATTAATTTATGCTTTTCTGCTATCATATGAAAGAGATACCTGGTTTCTTGCTCTGATTCTGTCTTGATAGGCTGTTGCTTTTTTTTCCTAAAAGTTTTCTAGAATAAGAGAAAGAAAATTTAATATGAGAAAAACAACTTTATTGCCTATACAATTTTAATTATATTGGTGTCTTGTTATATTATCAAAGGGAGAATCTTTCCATTATAATATATATATTATGAACCCAAACATTCATGTAAATTTGTTTGTGTGCCTAGAGGAGTATGATTGCTGCCTTTTCTTCAGAATCTTTTGGCACCAAGAAGTACAATTTCTACTAATCACTGCAGTGTAAGCAAGTATTCTTACAAATCTATTACAGAATAGAATTTATTTATTTGTTCTGTCTTACAAAAAAGAGATTTCATAGTTTACAAAAAATACAGTATCTAAAAGAAAATATGATATATGTACACAATGGAGTTTCACACAACAGTAAGAAGAATGAAGCTATGTCATTTGTAGGGAAATGGAAGGAACTGGAGAGCATTATGTTAAGTGAAATAAGCCAGACTCCAAAAGTCAATAATTATATGTTTTCTATCTTATGTGGCAGCTAGACAGAAAAAAAAGGGGGGGAGGAATTTCATAAAAATAGAAGGGAGTACAGTAGAGGATGGGATGGGGGAGGAAAGGAGAGATGCTGGGATATGAAATTGACCAAATTATATTATGTGCTATGTTATGTATATATCAAAATGAATACCACTACTTCGTACAATTAAAATGGGTTCAATCCCAGTACCACAAAAATAAATATAATAAAATAAAAAAGAACTAAAACTAAAATGCACCAATATATTTTTAAATACAGTGTCTCTGAAAAAGGGAGACAAATAAGAAAAACAAATAAATAAAATCAGACAAATACACAAAGAAAAATAATGGCGAACTGTGTGATATTGCTTGAAGTGCCACACAGAGTTTGTTCTCAAATTCCTAGCTTTTGAAGTGTTGGAGACTGAATTTCATCCCCCTACCCAAATCCATAAGCCTGAAGTGCTAACCATCCAATGTGACCATATTTGTAGAAAGGGCCTTTAACAAAGTAACTAAGGTTAAGTGAAGTCATCAAAGTGAGGCCCTAATCCAATAGGATCCTTGTCCTTATAAGTAGAGAAAGAAACACCAGATATAAGGTTATGTGAGAACACAAGGAGAAGGCTGCCATCTTTAATCCAGAGAGGCCTCAAGGGAAACCAACCATGCTGGCACCATGATCTTGGATTCCAGCCTCCAGAACTGTAATGAAGTCACTAAGTGTGGTATTTTATTATGGTTGTGTTAGCAGAGTAAAACAAAAAGTAGTGAAGAAAACACAGAAGATGTAACATTCATATTGTCAGTAAGAGAAGACAACTTTCTGTTGTGGTTAGATATAGATTGTCCCCTGAAGAGCTCATGTATTAATGTTCTGTATTAGTGTTCAGAGTTGTTGCAATTAAGTCATGAGTGTTGTAATCTCATCAGGGGTTAAAAACATTGTAATGGATCTAGTGGGTGGTAACCCAGGTAGGTGGGTGTGGCTGAAAGTGGCTCCTTAGGGGTGTGGCCTTAGGGACTGTGTTTTTGTCACTGAATTATCTTGCTCTCTTGCTTTCTTGTTTCTGGCCTCCATAATGTAAGAGCAGAGCCCTTGTTCTCCCTCTCTCTGCTTACTGCCACCATGCCGTGAGTGCCAGACCCCAGCCTCACATGGACTGAACCCTGAAATCTCCAAAAATTGTGAGCAAATAAATCTTCCTTCTTCTAAGTTGTATGGTCAGCTGTTTGGATTACAGCTGTAAGAATGTTGACTGAGACAGAAATTGGTAACAGAGATGTGGGATCACTGCTGTTCCTAAGTCTGCTCATGTGGATGGGGAGTCTTTGGAACTGGTTTGTGGGAGAAAGTTAGAAGGGCCAGAATGTAGCTAAAGAATTCGAATGTAGAGACTGTGCTCGGGAGATCTCAAAGGGCAAAGAGGACTCCATAGGAAAATGGAGTAGGGGCCACATGGCAGCTGTGACTGAAAAGGGCCCAGAGGCATTGATTAAAGAAGGCATGGCTACCTTTCCTGCTTGTTCTGGTCAGCATTCTCACAGCCATAATCTAAAGACCTGATAACATAACTTAGAGGAAATAAACTTTATTTCCTTACAGTTTTGGGTTTAGTCCATATAAGGCTGGGGACCGCAGATCTCGGGGCATGGCGACAGGAGACAGAAAGAGGGAGAGCATCTAGGCTGTGCTCCTCATATCATGGAGGCCAGAATCAAGAGACAGAGAGAGCAGGGGAAGGAGGAACCATATATAATCCCCAAGGCCGAAACCCAAGGATCCACCCCCTCCAGCCACACCCAGATAAATTCATTACAATGGATTTATTCATTGCTGGGATTACAATCTTCATGACTCAACTATATAAACCCTGAATATTAATAAATGAGCTCTTTAGGGGACATTTTATATCTAACTATAATATTGCTGGTGGTCAATTTTGGCACTCATGTAATGCTGGTTTTGATGGAAAAAGGATGTCAGGGAATCTTCCCCCCAGATTTCAGAGGAAGGCCTGGGAAGCCAAGCAACATTATGGAAGGGTCAGAATCCCTGAAAGTAGGCCCAAATAGGGCAATTTGTAAAACTGTGAGGGTGAAGCCAAGGTTGCAAGAAAAACTCCTTGAGATTTAGAAATGCCAGAAATGTGGAAAAACCACAAGGAAAGGCTACAAGCTGTGAGCCATGGAGCCAGGTTGAAAGAGAGAGTACACTGTCCCTTGCAATCATCCAGGCCACAGGAGTGGGGCTGTCAATGCCCTTGGAGATCACATCTCACCACCATGTGCCCTAGATACCAGAAATGGAACTGCAGGATTAAATGCTTACCCTGCTGGATTTCAGTCCTATTTTGGTCCCAGTCCTTCTTTCTATGGCCCAGTTCCTCCCTTTTGGAATGCAAATGTTTACTTTGGGCCATTGTACATTGGCTTCTTGTAACTTGCTTTTGATTTTGATTTTTATATCTTTTACAGAAGCTCACAGCCAAGAGTTCACTTTGAGTCTCAGAGGAGACTTTGGACTTTGGGACTTTTGAGTGATGCTGGAACTGTTAAGACCATGGAAACTCTTGGAGATAGAATAAATGCATTTTGTATTCTGAAATGGTCATGATCTCTTCAGGGGACAGGAGTAGAATGTTATGGTTAGATATAGAATGTCCACTGAAGAGCTCATGTATTAATGTTCAGAGTTGATGTAATTAAGTCATGAGGGCTGTAATCTCATCAGTGCATAAATCCATTATAATGAATTTACTGAGTGGTAACCTAGGCAGGTGGGGTGTGACTGGAGAAGGTGGGTACTTGGGGGTGTGGCCTTAGGGACTGTGTTTTTGTCTTTGAACCCCCTTGCCTACTCTCTCTTGCTTTTGGCCTCCATGATGTGAAAGCAGAGCCCCTGCCCTCTCCCTCTCTCTGCTTCCCACCACCATGCCCTGAGCTCCACAAACTCTGACCTCACATGAACTAAACCCCAAATCTCCAAAAACTGTAAGCAAATAAACCATCCCTTAAGTTGTGTGGTCAGTTGTTTTGGATTATAGTAGTGGGAATGTCAACCAAGACACTTTCAGTGAAATTTTTTCCATATGTCATTTAAAGGAAGCTTGGTAAAATGTACCAGCTTCAACTGAATCACTCACAATTACACAAGAGTGTTTAATATTGATTTTTCCAATAGAATTCCTCAGTAATGATGAATGATAGAACAATTCAGGAAGATACTTCTACCAAACCTCCAGATAACTGGGCCATTGCCTCTCTGGTCATTTGGTGTGATCAAAAAGTCAAATTGAAGCCGGGCCTGGTGGCGCACGCTTGTAATCCCAGTACTTTGGGAGGCGGAGACCGGAGGATCCGGGTTCGTGGCCACCCTCAGCTCTCTCTCTCTCTCTCTCTCTCTCTCTCTCTCTCCTTAGTGAGGTCTTCTGCAACTTCGTGAGACCCGGTTTCAAAATAAAAGTATAAAAAATAGGGCCGGGGGTGTAGTGCGGAGGTAGAACGCCCCTGCGTTCAATCCCCGGTACCGCAAAAAAAAAAAAAAATAGAGTTGGTGGTGTAGCTTGGAGGTAGAATGCCCCTGGGTTCAATCCCCAGTACCGCAAAAAAAAGTAAAATTGATATATAAACTATTGATGGATTATATATACACTTATAATCTTCCATGACAATTACTTTGCATGAAATAACGTGAAGAAATAAGAGAAGAGGGATTTGAAGTAACCTTAATAAATGAGTAAAAAATTAGGGGATTGTGGTTATTGCTGTGTCATCTTCCTCAGGCTCTATTAAGAAGTTAATAGCAGAAAATTCCTGGCTATTGATAATATAGCATGCACATAATATCACAAGGAAAATGTTTTAGTTTTGCATTTTAAGTTTCAAATGTGCATTTGACAACTAAATCCAAAAGCGTCTCTTATATAAACTCCCAGGAAATACAAAGGTCAGTGTAAAGATGAAATGTGAACGTGTGTTTGCCCTACAAAAATACTCAATATCAAGACATGGAATGTCTGTTTTACATATTTTTAAAAACCACAAATCTCTCCTATAGAACCAAGTTTCATTCTGTCTTCTAATGCTCTCTCAGATCCCACATTAGTTGTATATGCTAATTTTCTTTCTTGATATTCATTTCTTAAGATCTTAGATTAACCTTTCTTCCACAGTTATAATACTAGAACCTTGAAAATTTGTTTGCATCATATCTCAATACTTGTTATATTTAGAATCCCCTGATCACATATTCTCTTTCAAAGTAAACAATCACCTTCAAGAATAATACTCTACTTTTTAAAACTTAAGTGCAGCACACAGGTGATAATAAAGCATAAAGCAGGACCTTTATCTTAGCTGTTGCTCTCAAAATGTGCCATGACATATATTCATGACTACATAAACACTAATGCATTACAAATATTAATTTAATATTTATATTCCATACTGTTGCATAAAATAATGTTTGGATTGGAACACACTGTCCTTATGTGATGTTATTTATACTTGCCAACTTAGGTTTTTTTTCAACTGCTTCCTTCTTGGCCAGACTAACTGAATTGGCAAGTTCATTATAATGAAGAGTGTCAAATGTGAAGGCTGTTAAGTAAAACAATCTCAGAAAAACGTTCTTGAGGATCTCCCTCCCTAAGACATTCCCTGTGTTTTTTTCTTTACTCTCTTGCAGTTTCGTAGCCTTCACATTCTCCATTTGTATTTGTTTCTTCCTATCAAACAGAACTAGAAACTCATTTGGGGGCAGGTTGTTTGTATTTTGATCTCTTTTTTGAAGTCAGTATAGGTTTTTGTCGTAAGTATCCGGTGTTTTCCCTAAATCTTTTTTTTTTTTTTGTGGGACCGGGGATTGAACGCAGGGGCGTTCTACCTCCGCGCTACACCCCCGGCCCTATTTTTTATACTTTATTTTGAAACCTGGTCTCACGAAGTTGCAGAGGCCTCACTAAGTACAGAGAGAGAGAAAGAGAGAGACAGGGAGAGAGAGAGAGACAGCTGACGCTGGCCGCGAACCCCGATCCTCCGGTCTCCGCCTCCCAAAGTACTGGGATTACAAGCGTGCGCCACCACGCCCGGCTCTAAGTCTTAATCTTCTACATACTTAAATATTTGAATCTCAAGTCTGTTCCACCTGGGTATTTCAACTCCATCCCCTCTTTCTCTTCTTCCTGTCCTCTTCCACAGCTGCTTCTTTCAACTTCTCCAATCCCTTATTCTCTCCAATGGCAATGCATCTTGGATGCATCCTAAATACTTGGCTGAAGACACAAGTCATTAATAAAACTCTCCTGGCAAAATTTTTAAATTTTTGTAATAATCTGAACAGATTTATCCCAAATCGGTTTCCAGACTCCTTCCCCCACATAGTTTTTCAGACCCCAGAACTGACCAGTACCAAACTTACTTCTGATAGTTCAATAGATATTGTGTATTATTACACCTCAGGCATCTTTTTATAAAAGCAGCTGTCTAATCCATCAATTTCCATCTTCTTTCCAAATCTCATCTGGAGATTTCACCTTTTAACAATTTCTTCATAGTCTAATAATTAAATCCTTGTACTAATTAATCATAGATCTTTAGCCTTTCTTTTTGCATCTTAATGCTAACACTATTTTTATTTTATTACTACTAGTGTGAAATTCTGAAATAAGTTTGCTATAAAATATAAATATATTATTGGCATACTATTCCCCAACACTTACCCCCAAATGTGGTTAAAGGGTATTTCCTAAGTAGCAAGGAATTTTCATACTTTTAAACAGCCTTATGACCATACCAGAAGCATTTATAAACACATCATGCAAGGTAAAATGAAAGGTTTGTGTAGAAGTCGATAACTGTGAAAAAAAATCATTGCTAGCACATATGTATAAAATTAAAATTACACATTTAAACATGTGAAATAAACTGAAAGGATTTTTCTTCCAGGCTGGACTATTAAAGCTGGTGTTTGCCCTGCGGAAGTCAGTCATGTCGCCAGCACCTTCTGTGAAGTAGCAGTGAGCTGCATTCCTTTACCACTGCTGCTTCTAGCGGGAGACATGGCATAAACAGAAAGAATGTCAATCATTTGTACACATGCAGAAGCAGAAGGCAGAGGACACATCTTTCCGGGATTTTTCACAAGTCAACCTTGCATTCTTTAATCTGAGAGCTTCCAAGAATGTGTACAAACCACAGAAGGGTTTTGCAGCTATATAACTACCCCTAAGAAATTGTGATACTCATGGGGAATTCAAAAATTCCGCAAGTCTGTTCTTGGAGCAAACCCCCCCCCCATGGAAGGTAGTCTCAAGTACCTTCTTTCATTTACATATCTTTACAAAGCAAGAGGTGTGCCGAAAATAATGTCCATCACTCTGTATTGGCCATGGCTTCAAAAAGCCATTCAATTTTGAGACCAGAGGAGACTGCAGAAGATGACTTAGAAAACATTAGTTGTCCATTTCTTTAACCTCCATGGAAAATCAAAACTATAGGAATTTACTCTCCTAGGTGTAGGTTTTTAAGCACAGTTTATGAGGCAATGCAAAGGCTGAGTAGAAGGAGGGATGAAACTGCATCCAAAGTTCCCCTGAGGGACCTATCAATTTGGAAAAGATAAGGGTACCACTGTTTCCAGGAACATGTTCATAGCAACAAATCATAGCACAATACCAAAATAAATCATAAAAAACAAAAATAAAAGATATATTTTAACACATGGTTGTACTGATGGGAAAATAACCTAATTCCATTCAAACCAATACAATCGAATGTTAAATTTACTGTTTTATGAGTTCCGGAGTCTGGATTTGCCTTGGAGATTCTATAGCAATTCCTAATAGCCTAAAGTCTGGGTATTCTGTTTTGTTTTTTATCTCTTTTAAATTTGTTTCTAACTGATACATAAAAACATAAGAACTGTACATGGGGTACCATGAAATGTTTCAACGCATATATATTGTATAATGTGTTAAATCAGAGCAAATATATCTATATCCTCAAAATTTTATCATTTCTTTATGGTAAAAACATTCAAAATCTTTCTTCTAGCTTTTTGAAGTATACAGTGCATTATCATTATCTACAGTCACCCTATCATGCAATAACACACTGAAACCTCTTATTATAACTTAGTACCTGTTGATCAATCTCCCCCATCCCTCCTTACCCCTAACGCCAGCCTCTGATAACCACCCATTCTACTCTTAAATTCTATGAAATCAATTTTTCTAGATTCCACATATGAGTGAGATCATGTGATATCTGTTTTGTGTACCTGGGTTATTTAATTTAACTTAATAATTTTCAGTCCCATCCATGTTGTCACAAATCACAGGATTTCATTCTTTTTATGGTTAAATAATATTCCATTGCTCCTATATACTACAATTTCTTTATTCATTCATCAGTTGATGGCCACGTAAGGTTATTTCCATTTCTGGGCTATTGTGAATAGTGCTACAGTAAACATGGCAGTGCAGCTATCCCTTCAACATACTCATCTCTTGTTTCTTTTGAACATATACCCAGTATGGGATTGATAATCATATGGTAGTTCTATTTTTAATATTTGGAGGTACTTCCATGGCAATTCCTGATGGCCTGGAGCCTGGGTTTTACTGAGCCGCATGCCCTGCAATTGGGAGACAAACATTGAAACAGAGCAGGAAGGAAAGTCAGATCTAAGAACACCTCTTAAAAAACCTGGGTACCAGAAAGGCAGTATCCCAGAGGCATTCTACCTCGGAGCCACACGCCTAGCCCTATTTTATTTTTTACTTTGAAACAGGGTCTCACTAAGTTGCTGAGAGTCTGGCTAAATTGCTGAGGCTGACCTTGAACCTGAGATCCTCCTATCTCAGCCTCCTAAATACTGGGATTACAGGCCTGCGCCACCACACCCAGCTTGGGCAGTAGTCTTAAAGCATGAAACAGGATTTAAAAATTTCCATGAGAGAGACAGAGAAAAAGAAATAGAGATAGCATGGCTGTGACACCTCACGCCATTAAAAAAAAACCATAATCTTGGCTTTGGGAGAAGAGAGAAATATATTACCTAGGAATTTCTGATGACTAGACATCACATGGATTTGGGGACTTACTTCGTATTACTAGAAGTATGTCACCTCCCCATCCTCCACAAAAGTACGTAAAAATTTATAATAAAGATGTCTCAAGTTAACAGTGCCCTAAAGCACCTGGTAAAAGCAAGTATAAATGGTTTTTAGAAGAATGCAGTTTAAACACAGTCTTCAAAAATTTCTTACAAGAAAATGAGCTAAGCCGGGTGTGGTGGCGCACGCTTGTAATCCCAGTATTTGGGAGGCTGAGACCAGAGGATCCAGGTTTGCGGCCAGCCTCAGCTACTTACTGAGGCCCTCCGCAACTTAGTGAGACCCTGGTTCAAAATAAAGAATAAAAAATAGGGCTGGGGGTGTACCCCTGGGTTCAATCCCCAGTACCGCAAAAAAAAAATGAAAAAAGAAAATGAGCTAAAAAATTAGTAAAATCATTAAATGTGAGAGAATATGCAATCAGAAAAAACTATACATTCAGAACCTCAAAGATTATATATACTGTAACTATCATATATAGAATATAAGATTAAGAGTAAGCTTCCATTTCTATATGTTTAGATAAATATACAGAAAAAAACAAAATTATCAAAACTGACCAAGCATATTTGGAAAGCAATTAGATATTCTAAAAGTAAAAAACATAGTAACTGAAACTGAAAGCTCAATGACTACAAAAGAAAAGCATAGACATAAAAGGGACTTAATAATGTAGAAGATAATCAAGAGAAAAACCTCGAGATGCAGCAATGAAACAAAGTTCCTTTTTTTTTTTTTGTGGTACCAGGGATTGAACCCAAGGGCGTTCTACCTCCGAGCTACACCCCTGGCCCTGTTTTTTATACTTTATTTTGAAACCGGGTCCCATGAAGTTGTGGAGGGCCTCACTAAGTAGCTGAGGCTGGCCGCGAACCCGGATCCTCCGGTCTCCGCCTCCCAAGTACTGGGATTACAGCATGCGCCACCAAAGCCCGGCCCACAAAGTTCCTTCTATAAAAGAGAAAAAAGAACAAGGACAATGAAAATTGATTGAGACTCATATATGTCTAATCAGAGATGCATAGTTCTAAAGTTTTGTAAGGAAACAATAGAAGAGAGACAGTATTTAATAAGAAAGGCAGAATTTTAAGTTTTAGAATTGCTAAAAATATGCTGATTTTCACATTCAGGTTGCCAAACCAAAACCAAGCAGAATAAATAAATAAAAACAAACCACACTTGCAATACCTTATAATTAAAGAACAGAAGGACAAAGAAAAGATGTCCTTAGAAGCAGGGAGTATAGACAGATTGCTTCCAAAAGAAAGACAACTAGATAAACAACCTCTTTTTCTCAGTAGCAGTGGCAGCCAGAAGATAGAAATAACTTCAAAGATCTGGGTAAGAAGCAAGAAAAAACAAGCACACTATCAGTTGAAGTTGTCTGCCAACGGACCCTTGCTAAAGGTACTTCTAAAAGGATGTAGTTCAAGAAGGAAATGTAATAGCAAGTTAAAAAATGGGAAAGATATTGGTAAACTTGAACAACTACACAATGAAACAAAATAATTGTCTCTAATTTGTGAGGTTGAAAAAAATGAGAAAACTAACTTCTAGTATGTTAAGGCAATCTACCATTTCTGTATGGGAAAGAAAGACAACAAAGATACTTTAAGTTAAATGTATATATTAAAATCTATACAGAACTTATGAAAAGTAAAAAGAATATAAATGCCAAACTAGTGAACAGGAAAAGAGGGAAATATGTCAATTGATTTTTTAAAAAGACAAATGGGCAAATAAATAGTACAAAATGGAAGTTGAAAGTAGAAAGCACAAAATAAAATGGAAGAAATGCACTTAAATAATTTTTTAAAAACACAAGAATGTGATGTTAACAAAGAAATGAGGTGGCCCAGAGAAAAATTCTCAACCTTATTGGTCACTAGGAAAACCTATATTAAAAATCACAGCCAGGCATGGTGGTGCACACCTGTAATCCCAGTACTTGGGAGGCTGAGACAGGAGGTTCACATGTTCGAGGACAACCTCAGCAATCTAGCAAGACCCCATTTCCCAATAAAAATAAAATAGGGCTAGGGTGGTGTAGCTCAGATATAGAATGCCCCCAGGTTCAATCCCTAGTTGCACAAAAAAAAAAATCACAAAGAAATATAATTAAATATCTGCAAAATTGGCAAAAGTTAAAATTTTGACAATATTAATATCAAGTGTTTCCAAGTATATGAAACAACAGGGACTCTCACATACTGCTGCTGGGAGTGGCAAACTGCTTGCTATTGACTGGTAAAGTTAAACATATGCCCACTGGCCAGCAGAGCCATACCATGGCTAGGGAGACACTAGTCAATGGTCTAATAAATAGGGGAGCTGCTCATGGCTAGAGGTAAATAATTATTTAGTTGAGCAATAATCAACAATTGAGATCCCACTTCCCAAGCCCTGTCCATCTGGCCTCAGGACCAACAGGGTCAATGGGCACGCCTATAACCCATTCTTGATTCTGTTTTGTTTTTTCTTGGCGGTACCAGGGATTGAACCCAGGGGCATTCTACCTCCGGGCTATACCCCCAGCCCTATTTATTTTTTTTTATTCTTTACTTTGAAACAGGGTCTCACTAAGTTGCAGAGGGCCTCACTAAGTAGCTGAGGCTGGCCGCGAACCTGGATCCTCCTGTCTCAGCCTCCCAAGTACTGGGATGACAAGCGTGCGCCACCACGCCTGGCTCCATTCTTGATTCTTGATGCAACAGGATGCAGGTTCATGCTGATGCTGGGAATGCTTGTCCTAGAGAAACTCCTGTACAGTAGACATGTGAAAGAATGCTTGTGGCATAGATGTTCATAAGAAAACATTTTAAAAACCAAGTAACTCTCAGCAACAGAAGACATTTAAATTGTAGTGTGTTCACTCAATCATATGTTGTATATTGATGTAAATGAATGAATTATGAGGCACACATCCACATTAATGAAGATTAAAATATCTCAAAACTACTATGTTAAATAAAAAGAGATTGAAAATATTATGAGTTTATTTACATAAAGTTAAAAAACAAGCAAAACTAAAAATAGTAGTTAGGATATATGTACATTGTGCTAAAACTGTAAGAAAAATCAAGAGAACAACTGACATAAAATTAAGGAGATCAACTTCCTCAGGATGTGAAGGGAAAGAAAAGACATATTCTGTTCTACTCCTTAAGCTCTGTAGGTCTTTATTTTAGTATCATTATACACACATATGTATTCTTTTACATGATTGTTATATAAAAAATAGAACATTTTTAAATAATATGGAAGAAATGTTCCTTGAGCTTTAAATGAATATCTCACCTTTTGATAATGAGAAGATCTGGGAAATCTATGAGATTCCTAGGTGTTCACAGCCTCTTAGGAGGCTGCCTGACTCCAAATCGCTCCTGTGGTTTGTGGATGTTTTAGAAACTAGAAGATTGGGGAATGCTAAGGGATGAAACAGCTGCTGCCAGGTGTGAGTTACTTTACTGTGGTGTTGTAAACTGTATGAGTTTATAAATACAAGTGACTAATTTTTTTAATAGCTGGAATTAAAAACTCTATGTATAAAAGAATAGATTGAAAAGTGAGTTTTCATTTTTGATTTGGAGGCATTTTAATATGATTATGAACATATTAATATTGAAGTTAATGCTTAAATATATTTAAAATATTGAATATTTAATACTTATAAAGTATTTAAATATGCTCCCCCTTTGGCTGTAAGGTAGCCAAGTTAATTTACTACTAAAAAATTCAGTTATAAACTGGACAGTATTTTAAAATTTTGAATTCAAACTTTTTTATTTGGGTATTTGGGGTTAATGTGAATCTGAAGCCATTCTAAATGGTAAGTTTGGCTATTATGAAATTTATACACCATAGGGAGGTCTGGAGTTGCTTTGCAGAACTAATAAGCTGTTATAACTAACAATTAGAACCTACTATCTGTATTCTGCACATTATCTAAAATCTTCACCAAGACTCAGCAGAGTAGATATTTATCTCCCACTTTCCTAAGGCAATTAAAAAATTTAGCATCTTTACCTTGATTACACAAGTAGGAGGTAGCTGAGATTCAAACTCAATGTAGTGCCCTATTCAGAAGGTGAAATAGGAGATATAGGCAGTAAATTTTTAATTTATGAAAATAAGTCAGAATATAGTGGGGAAAGGCAGTAATGGAGTTCACATTCTATTTTTAATCGATTGGCACTCAGCAATTTTGTTTTCCACTTTTATTTCATTTAGAAAAGACCCAGTAGTTTTGTAGTGAGTCACCGGCTCTTAACCATAAGGGATTTTGTGTGTGTGTGGGGGGGGGGTACTGGGGATTGAACCCAGGGGAGTTCTACCTCTGAGCCACACCCCCAGCCCTATTTTATTTTTTATTTGGAAACAGAGTCTCACTAAGTTGCAGAAGGCCTCACTAAGTAGCTGAGGCTGACCTTGAACCTGCCAATTTCCTGTCTCAGCCTCCCAGGTACTGGGATTACAGTGTGTGCTACCACTCCCGGCTCATAACTGGATTTAGAACTGCCAATCAAATGCATTTTGGTCAGAGGCTGACCCAGACTCTGAACTACACTTAACTTTGGAGAACTTCAATGGAGAATTATCTAGAACCATGCTTCTCAAACTCTAATGTGCTTATAAATCACTATGGATCTGATTCCTAGATGTAGATATGATTCAGGATATAACTGGATGGAGATACAGGCTTATTAAAACTGTTCAGAATAATCTATCTGGGTGAAAGCTCTGTTATCAAAATACCTGGCAAATTTTCCCAGGCACATTTTAACATTCACTATAATTTTATTTCCTTATTTGAGAATGTGTTTTTGATACCTTTGATCAATTATAATGTCACTAATCAACTTTCACAAGAAAATGCATCATTATCCTATCAAATAACTAAATTCATCAGGATATCTGCACCTCAGATATGTGTCAGGAAAACAAAACTAACTTGTGCACAACATCTCTACTTCCACTGAAGTTTTGTACTTACGTGAAATTACCAATGCCAATCTCAACATCATGTATGGGGAAGGGGAGGGAGTATGGAGGGAACCCAGGGGAAGCTCACCAAGCACTGTGTGCATGGATGTCCCTATCACTCTGAACTACATTATGATGTGAGAAAACAATGCACCAATAAAAGCATATTTTAAAAAACACTAAAAAAAGTTAATGTAAAAGCAACAATATTGTACGGAATTATCTAAAACAATGCTTCTCAAACATTAATGTGCTTATAAATCACTACAGATCTTCTGATTCAATACATCTGGGATAGGTCCTGGGATTCTACATTTCTAACAAATGTTCAGGTAATATCAATGCTATTGTCTATGAACAACATATGGAGTAGGAAGAGCCATAAGGTTATTTCCCCACTTTTCATGGTATCTTAAATTCTACCTCTATTTTAAACTAAACCATCAGAGACCTGAATACCAGGATGATATTGTTTCTGCATCAACTCTACCACAATCCCCCCAAACCTTCCCATCTCATATATGTGTTTTCATCAAATTGTGCTTTGGTTATGTTATTAAAAAAGGGTCAATGTTTAGCATATATTACTGTATTTTATGAAAGTAAATTTTGACTACATTATTCATTATACTTACTTTACAGTATCTTCTTCATAATCATCTACACAGTACATTTCTCTGGTTTGCTTCTATTTCATGCAAACCCTGAATCAAGTGACTAATAATTATTTCCTCTTTTATTAGCTGCTAAAATGTGCACAGCTACATTTGTGGTTACTTATTACAAACATCTAATATACCAAATTAAGAATCTATATACTCAACTAAATCTTAATTTCATCTTTCCTATTCTCTTTTCCATAACCCTTGATGTCTTTACTTACATATTTCATGATGTATATATTTTATAAGCTATAATAAATCCTTTCTGAAAGGATTTAATGAATGCTTTAGCAATTAAATAAAGTTAATAACATCTATAATTCATTGAGCCCTTACTACATACACCCCAGTCACACTATGCTGAGCCCTTTTCATGTATGATTATCTACTTAAATTATTGGTTTACTTTTTCTTGTCCACTTTTGGTTGAGTAGAAAAATCAGTGAAAATCTTCAAAAAAATATAAACCTTCTTTAGAAAGTAGTTTAACGATAACTAACGAACTACAAACTAAAGAAGGGGAATGGGGTAAACCAAAGTGCCACTACAAGGAGTTTATCCAAAGGAAATCAAGAGTATCCCCAATATGCTAAATTAACTAAAATTTAGCATATTGTATTCTATTAAAAAATTTCTATTGCCAAAAAATATAACATGAATTATATTCATAAATGTAATATTGCTGCCATTGATCCAGTGGTCAAAAGAATGTATTAGTCAATATGAAAGGATGTTCAAAAAGTATTTTTGAAAAAAAAAGAAGGCTATAAAATATTGTTATTATAAGCATGGCTGGTTTTCTCCCTATTTTTGGCTCACCTGAGTTTTCTTCTAATGTATTTCAAGCATAATTTATAAAAAATTTTAACACAATTACACAAGGCAAATGTTAAAGGCTTTGGTAGCATGTCATAAATATGTGAGGAGAATACAAAGACCTGGAGTAATTTAAGGTTAAGAGTTATCCTATGTGTTTAGTTCAAGAATAAAACTGGAATCAGATTAGAAATTAATCACTGAAGAATTAAGTGCTATATCCTGAGACATTTTGTCCTTGATTTGATCTCTGTGTTTGAAAATCTCCTAACACAACTACTGTGTGTAGCCTCCCAATTATACCAACCAAGTCTCACCATTTGACCTATTCTTCATTACCAGGATGTCCTAACACTGAATGTTTGGAGTTGGAGCCCCGGGAACAGATTCAGTCTTCCCAAGTAGCCACTACAACATGGCTTCCCAGTAACCCAATGGGGGGGCTTTCTAATGAGTGTTGGAATACAGTGTTAGAAAAGGAGGAAAAGAAACCAACAAGAGAACTGCCTGACAAGATGAGAACAGCCACTAATCCCAGAGAAAATGAATGGGGAAAAAGTCCACCTCAAAACAAACAGATTACACATATTTTTTGTCAATACAGGGAAAAATGATTATAGCATCCTCAAACTGGCATTTCTCCCCTTTTCCTCTTCCAACAATATTATTACAATATTATTGTAACTGTGCTTTCCACTGCTTTTGCTGTGTGTGTGTGTGTGTGTGTGTGTGTGTGTGTTCTTATCTTCCCCATCCTCCTTCATCATCAGCTACTCCTCCTATTATGATGATTACTACTACCACTACAAGTCCACAATCCCTTATTTCAAGGCTCTGAAATTTAAAAAGCTCTGAAAACCAACAAATTTTTCACAACATCTATGAAGGCAAAGTTTAACTCACCTGACTTTTGGTGTTAAGACCTGGCTTGAATCAAGCACACAAGACTGATACAATGACCTCTATGAGAATATTCACATGCTTTACTGCAAATATTAACATGATTGAGTACAGATCTGAAAGCAGATCCACATACCCCTTATAAAATTCAAAAATTTTGAACTCCTAAAAATATGTGGCCCCCAATAGTTTCAAATAAAGGGAGATGGATCTGTACAAGTATTATAAGCTACAACTAACTATTGCTACTGCTTGTACTATAAAACTTGGCCTCTGAGTAGCTCAGTATTTATGATTCCAAATCATTCTAAAATCTCATTATCCTAAAGGTGTAAAATCAAAGAGAAAGTCTTTCACCTAATTCATCTATTGTTTAATGAACATACAACTTTTAGATTAACATTTAGGGGAGGGTGGATGCTGGGGATTGAAGGCAGGGATTTCCTCATACCAGGCAAGCATTCTACCACTTGGCCACATTTCCAACCCATAAATACACAACTTTTTTTTTTTTTTTTTTTTTTTTTTTTTTTTTTTTTTTTTTTTTTTTTTTTTTTTTTTTGTTTTATTC
>PVJS01021271.1:0-31694 GCA_004027185.1 Glis glis
CAGCTGACGCATGCTTGCGCGCACAGCTGGGCCGGGTGCGTCCTACGCAGCAGCCGCGAGCCGGCGGCGGGTGCCAGACAGTTCCCAGCGGGGGGCAGGGGCGGGACTCCGGCAGAGGAGGTGCGGCCGGGACCCGGTCAGGCTCGGGGGCCCTGAGTCGGGCTGCTGGAGTTAGAGGGCTCGGATAGGGCTCACCGGGCCTGCGCACCGAGATAGCGCTGGGCACCGGCCTGCGGGGGCAGATAAGGCTGCGGAAGGAGCCTAGTCACCGGCTGCAAGATCGGCCCCAGGGCTCCGCTGCCACCTCCGAGCGCCTCGCCCCCCGGGGTCTCCAGCCGCCGGGAGGGGCTGCTGGTTCCTCCTGCCTGACTCTTCTCTCCCGCAGCCTGGAGAGGCCCGCCTGACGAGTGACGGGTTGCCATGGCATCCTACTACGAGATTCTAGACGTGCCACGAAGTGCGTCCGCTGATGACATCAAGAAGGCGTAAGTGCCTGCTCTGTGCATCAGAAAAGCTCTCACCCTCCGCCCCCAGCGCCCTGGGGCCCTAAGAGTGACATCCGCAGAGAGGAAAGAGACCCCCGGAGGAATAGAAGGAGCAAGTCCAGAGAGGGGAGCAGTTGTGCCGGGAGCCATACTGTGGGTCTTTCCGCAGTTCTCCCCTCCTCCACACCTCCCCTAACCCCTAGCCCCAAGACGTGGGCTTTCTCAGCATACAAGCAAAGATGCCCAGGCTCTGTGAGGAGGGCCAGTGTCCCTGTACCCTCTGGCCACAGGTGGCCTGCTCCAGTGAGCCCCAGGGAGGGTTAGGGTGGGGCCGTCTCACCCTGGTATTATCATTTGCTCATACTTGTAGTCATAGCCCTGTCAGGGAGACAGAGCTTTGTGAAAAGATGGGAGCCGAGCTTTGGGGTGGACTGGGACCCAAGCCGTGGAAGGACAGTGGTGGGCCAAGAGAGAATGAGTGGTTCAGCTCCCTGGTGGGAGGCACCTGCATTTGTCCCCCTGACCCTCGTCTGCATCCACATCCTGCAGGTATCGCCGGAAGGCTCTACAGTGGCACCCAGACAAGAACCCAGATAATAAAGAGTTTGCCGAAAGGAAATTTAAGGAGGTGGCCGAGGCCTATGAAGTGCTGTCTGACAGTAAGGCTCGGGTCCAGGCAGGCCGGCAATCCCCTCCTCCACTTCATGCCCATCCCACTCCTTCCCAAAGCCGTGCTTCTACCACCCATCTACAGGCTTTTTTCCAACCTGGCATTTAAATGCCCCCTTCCACAGGGAAAGCTCTGTTTGTCCCCCAGAGCCTGGAGAGCAGCATGGGTCCTAACCAGGGAAGGGAGCAGGGCAGGTAACCGATGTGTACTGAACCTTCTCTGTGCCAGGCCTTGATAATCTCTATGGGTCCTCTCATCTATCCTGCGAGCAGTGTTTTATTACCCCCATTGTACAGGCAAGGAAACTGAGGCTGAGAGAGGTGAAATAACTTGCTCAAGGTCACACAGAGCTGGAATATGATTCCAGATCTGTTTTTTTTTTCCTCTGCGTTTTTTTGTTTTCGTGTGTGTGTGTGTGTGTGTGTGTGTGTGTGTGTGTTTGATACTAAGGATGGAACTCAGGGCCTTGCACATGCTAGGCAAATGCTCTGCTACTGAGATACAACCCCAGCCCCAGGTCATTCATTCATTTGAGATGTATTCATTGAATGCTCATGGTACCAGACACTTGTTGGGCACTGGGGAATTAGTAGAGGACAGGCTAGAACTGTTCTTGTCCTGAGGGCCAAGGAAGATAGACAACCACAGAAAGGGTTATAGCTTTTGAAAGAATTCCAAAGGAGGGTAGCAGAGTGATGTGTCAGGGAATAATGGACACCTGTTTTTGTTACGGTGGTCTCAGAAGGTCTCTCTGAGGAAGTGACATTTAGACTAAGCCCATGAGCCAGGTGTGGTGGCGCACGCTTGTAATCCCAGTATTTGGGAGGCTGAGACAGGAGGATCCGGGTTCGCAGGCAGCCTCAGCTACTTAGTGAGGCCCTCAGCAACTTCGTGAGACTCTGTTTCAAAATAAAGAATAAAAAATAGGGCTGGGGGTGGAGCTCAAGAGGTAGAATGCCCCTGGGTTCAATCCCCAGTACCGCAAAAAAAAAGACTAAGCCTAAAATAACATAAAAAAGACTAAGACTAAAATAACATAGTAATAATTACTAACTTGTATTTATTTTTATTTTTATTTTATTTTTGATGGTGCTGGGGATTGAACCCAGGGCTGTGCGCAGGCTATGCCTTCACTTTATCACTGAGCTGCACTCCCAGCCCCAGCTAACATTTATGGATCACTTGTTATATACCAGACACTGTGCTGTTTACACGATTATCTCATTTAATCCTTGCAACAGTCTTAGGAGGTAGGTGCTGTGAGTATGTCCATTTTACAGATGAGAAGGGGCCAGCTTCGTGAAGGACTGAGCTGCTGCAAAACCCACAGCCTGTGTCTCCTGGACACCTGCTGCCCCCCAAGCATCAGGCTCCGGGCAAGCCTCTGAGGGTTGTCCTGCTCAGACAGGTGGGCCATCATACCAAAGGGAGGGAGAAATGATCAAGTCTCTTTTTTTCCAGAGCATAAGCGAGAGATCTATGACCGCTATGGCCGGGAAGGGCTGACTGGGGCAGGTAGGCAGAGCGGCAGGGCCCAGGAATGGAAGTGGGTCAGGGAGGAGGGGAGGGCAGACTCCTGCAATGGATGCTCTCAAGGCTCCTGGCCTTCCTAGGTGGGGTCCCCTGGCCTGGGGCGAGATACACACCCTGCACCTCCTCCTCATCCTGCCTCATCCTCTCCTCTAGGAACTGGCCCCTCTCGGCCAGAAACTGGTGGTGGTGGGTCTGGCTTCACCTTCACCTTCCGCAGCCCCGAGGAAGTCTTCCGGGAGTTCTTCGGGAGTGGAGACCCTTTCGCGGAGCTCTTTGGTGAGTGGGATCAATGCGGCTCAGAATGGCACAGCTCCCACTCCAGGCCTGGCCTCCAGCAGCTGGGAGGCCCTTCAGCAGGAGGCTGAGAGGGAGGCAGGGTTCCACAGAAGGTTTTGTGCAGTGGGCGTGGGTCCAGTGAGAACTGGGACAGAACCTCACACATGCCAGAACCCATGTGACCTGCCAGTGACACATTACAGACTGGCCTTATTAAATGACAACAATAATACATTGTTAGACCGCCACAATAACAGCCATGAGAACAAGACTCAGAAGCGTCCAGTGACAATAATAGTTGCATTACACACGACAAACTATACCATTTTTTGGAGTGATTAATGTGTCAAGTATTTTACATCCCCTAATCCTCTTGTGAACCCATAGAGGTGAGTAATTTTAATTCCCATGTACAGATGGACAAACTGAGGCACAAATGACATGGTTAGGGTCACATAGCAGATGGCAGCACTAGGACGCTGCCTGTCATCGAATCATCCTTATCTGCCTATATGGAAGGAACCATCTGCCCTTCCTTCCTCCTATCTTTCCCCCTTTCCTAACGTCCTTTGTTCCTTATTGTGGACAGAATCAACTGGTTAGCGTTTTCATATAATACATTAAAAAGCAATTTAATTTGTTAAGAAGCCTAACCAAATATGGGGGGAATCAGAAGTGTATCCAGTTGTTTAGCAGCTTACATTTTTAGACTCTTTTTGTTTGGTACTGGGAATTGAACCAAAGGACATTCTATCCCTGAGCTATACCCTCAGCCCGATTTTATTTTTTAATTTTGAAACAGGGTCTCACTAAGTTGCTGAGAGTCTCGCTAAGTTGTTGAAGCTGGCCTTGAACCTGTGATCCTCCTGTCTCATCCTCCCAAGTACTGGAATTATAGGCATGTGCCGCTACCACATCAGGATCATTTCTAGATTTTTTTTGGAGGGAGTACTGAGGGTTGAACCCAGGGTTGTTCTGCCTCTGAGCTACACACTCAGCCCTATTTTCTCTCTCTTTTATTTTTTTTTGAAACAGGGTCTTGCTAGGTTGCTGAGAGTTGCTACATTGCTAAGGCTGTCCTCAAACCTTCAATCCTCCTGTCTCAGCCTCCTAAGTACTAGGATTATAGGCGTGTGCCACCACGCCGAGCTCATATCTAGATTTAAAAGCAAGGTTCACACATTTGGGGGGACCTCACCGATGACTGCTGATGTGCTTCTTTGTTGCAGATGACCTGGGCCCCTTCTCAGAACTTCAGAACCGGGGTTCCCGACCCTCGGGTCCCTTCTTTACTTTCTCCTCCTCCTTCCCTGGGCACTCTGGTAAGCGCTGTCCCTTCCCATTTTTGAAAGCTCTGACTGCTGGAACCCCTGGTGTCTTCATGTCACTTTTCTAAGCCAGTGGAGAAAGCTCAGGGCAGCTCCGTGGGAGGCCCAGGGCTCTTGGCCTTTGGTGGTTGCTGCAGGCAGCGCCCAGCCTCCTTCTAACAGCCTTCCCCTGCCTCCTTTGTCCCAATGCCAGATTTCTCCTCCTCGTCTTTCTCCTTCAGCCCTGGGGCTGGTGCTTTTCGCTCTGTTTCTACGTCTACCACTTTTGTCCAAGGCCACCGCATCACGACACGGAGGTGAGGGCTCCTTCTAGGGCCACCAGGTGCAGGGGTCTGAGGGTGAGGGGTGGAGGTGGGAGCTGTGTACAAATGGGAAGTTTACCCTGTCTACTGCAGGCTCTGGCCACTGCTCATTGACTGAATTGTGCTCTCTCTCACAGAATCATGGAGAATGGGCAGGAGCGGGTAGAAGTGGAGGAGGACGGGCAGCTGAAATCAGTCTCAATCAATGGTGAGGATGGCTCTACCAGCCAGTCCCCAGCAGAAAGCCCCAGCAGCCCCCTCTCTGATCTCCCTTGGGGCTGGGTCTTAATGGCAGTCACAGTCCAGGCACAGTAAGAGGAAGGATCTCAGAGGCCCAGCTAATCACCATCATCATTAATAGGGTGTTTTACATTTGCAAAGCACTTTACTGTGTTTAAAGCACTTGCACATAGACACTATCTCCTTAGAGCATCCAGGGGAATAAACAGGGCAGATGGTATTTGAGGAGACTGAACCACACCATGGTTAAATGACCCTGACTTCCTGGCTCAAACTTCTTCCTGTCAAGTAAGGGGTAAAGTAAGCCAGGAGCCAAACTCAGGATACAGGATTCCTGGGGCAGAACTCTTCACTACACCACAACCCTCAGATTGCCACCATTGCTAACATTGCGTGCCTGCTGACACCAAGAACATTGTGTGCCAAGTACTTTACCCGGTTATCTTATTCAATCATTGGAATGATCTGTGTATATAGACACGATCATCAGTCCATTTCATAGGTGAGGGAAAGGAGGCCCAGTACCTCGCTCAACTTGCTCAAGGAGATAGAGCTAAATACTCCCCACATCTGTAACCACTACTATCTCAGGGGGCCTAATGCGTGCATGCCAGTTCCAAAGTGAGGCTGTAAGTGGTCAGGGTCATTGCTGTGTGAGGCAGCCTAGCAGGACACCCTGGCTTGGGTCTGGGCCTCATGGTGTTCATGAATCTTGCAGGTGTCCCAGATGACCTGGCACTGGGCTTGGAGCTAAGCCGTCGCGAGCAGCAACCGTCAGTCACCTCCAGGCTGGGGGGCACGCAGGTCCTGCCGACCTCTGTCTCACGCCCCTCTGACAGTGACCTCTCTGAGGACGATGAGGACCTGCAGCTTGCCATGGCCTACAGCCTGTCAGAGATGGAAGCAGCTGGGCAGAAACCGGCAGGTGGGCGGGGGGTGCAGCAGCGACGGCAGGGGCGGCCCAAGGCCCAGCACCAAGAGCCAGGCATGGGGGGGACCCATGAGGGTGCAAGGGGTGAGGCGGCCAAACCCAGCCCATCCCCAGAGGAGAAGGCCTCTCGCTGCCTCATCCTCTGAACACCAGGCCCAGCCCGACCTTATTTGAGTCTTGACTCTGGAGAGCTGAGCGGGCGTGGCCCGACTTAAAGGAGCCTGTCTCCAAATCTGAGTCCCTCCACAAGTTTCCCTCCTGGGCCTGCTGCACTCCAGCATGGACTTGGGGTTTGTTGTCCTCAGCCCAGGACTGATAGGTCCCTGGGTGAAGCCCAGGGTCAGGGAGTCAGGTCCCTTGTTGGACAGGGAGTTTCTGAGGGGCACTAGTAGTTTGGGTTGGGCCTTTTGTGCTCAGGTTCTCTGCCATGTGTTACTGATGGTGTCAAGGAAGGAGGACTTGGCCTGGGGTGCTCTGAGCCCAAGTTGGCAGCTACCCTGGGGAGCAGAGCAGGCCAAGTGGAGTCTCTGTTCTCCTTGTCCAGCTGCAAATGTCCTGGTTTCTGTGCAGTGTTGAGCTCTGATCGTGTCTGTGCTTGCCTTCTGGTGCTGCTCTCCTTTCTCCCATTCTGCTCTCTGCAACTCCCTGCGGGGCTACAACGCTTGCTTTCACTGCCGTCTGGCTAGGACTCCCTTCTCCTTCCTTCCCCGAGAAGCCTCAGTGTGTCCAGGAAGATGCTGGGGCCGATGGGGCCCTGAGGTCTTCTGGGGAGGCTAGCTGGGTGGGGCGGGAGCCTCTCAGCCGTCCAGATTCGGAACCGGAGTCCACTCCTCCTCCCTTCCTCTTGCTGCCTCAGCCTGCCCTGGCCGTGGGACCAGGCAGAGGTGAGGCTGGCTAACCCTGGAGAGGTGGGATAGGGCCAGGGTGACCCAGGGGGAGGCCTAGGTGGGGACTGTATCCCATACTCCTTTCCCACCATGCATCAGGGCGCAGGGAGAGGCCACACAACCAGCCCAGGTGTGCATGCGCGGCTCCATCACCCACAGCTTGCTGCTGACCCTCTCTCCTGTCACCCGCCCCCTGCTCTCTCCCCAGATGTGTTCTGAGCTGGATGTCCGGGATCCACTGTTGCTGCACAGTTCCAACAGGACAGCGCCCTCCCCCATGCGTTGGGAGGGGACACTCTATTCCTCTCCCTCACCCGTGCTAAGTGTAGAGCCGGGGCCTGGGTGGTGGGTGGGAGGGAGGTGGTAGTAGTCATAGCCTATGAACTCTCTTCCCTGAGTGGTTGTTGTGTCCTGCGGACTACAAGTCCCAGAATGCAACACACCCGGCCTCCTGTCTGATAGGCTGTGCCGGGGGAAGTAGTGTGTGGTTAGGGAGCTGTGCTTCTTGGGATATGTAGTTCGAGCCCTGGCTGGCTTGTCACTGGCTATGGATAGAGATCTTGTCTTTTGATTTGCCCCTGCCTGGGTGGCTAGAATGTGGATGAAGGGGAAATGACCCAAGCCTCAGTTTCCCTGACACCTCTTGCTAGCCCCAGGGTTGGAGAGGGCAGGTCAAGGCCTTGCAGCATCTGGAAAGTTTTTTTTTTTTTCTTTCTGTGGATAGTCTGGGGTCCAAAGAACAAGTCAGAGGGCAGCTGACTGAGGAAGCAGGGCATAGCCTGGAAGGCTGATGGGCATGGGCTGGCTGGCAGAGCTTGAAAGGGAAGGCCATCCTCAGGTGCATGTGTGGCCGGTGTGTGTGGCTGGGACTGGCATGAGAGGGGAGCACCGGGCCTGCTGCTGCTGGAATGGCTTTCTTTGGCCTCTGACCCTGCTGCCCATTCTTTCTCTTCAACATCACGGACGAGCTGCCTCTCTTCCTCCTTGCCTGGGTAGCCCCTGTAATACTGAGCCTCAGAGACCTATCAAAGCCAGCTGGGCTGAGCTCAGGCTGAGAGGGAAACTGGACGTCAATAAAGCTGTTTTGAGAGCTCGGGGTGCGTAGTGATCCTGTGTCCTTCCTTTGAGCCGGCCTGGGAGAGACCTAAGGGACCAGTGGGTGACACCTCAGGCCTCACACCTCATTGTGTGCCACAACAGCTGGAAGCGCAAGCCTTGCCAGTTGGCAGCACAAGTCCCCTCTTTAACCAGGTTATTCTCCTTAAAATTTGGTGTGGGGCCCCAAGAAATGCTTACATTCTTGGCCCTCACCTCTTGGGGGTCCATAGCTGTCTTCCCCCAACTGCTGATGTTCCTCTTGTTGTGCAGTATAAGGGGGGCATCCCCAATACTCCACAATACAGTTAGGATCAGACTAAGACTTGACAGAAATCATGGGAACCACAGAAAGCCAGTGACATGTGGTGAACCCCTTAAACTATACCCCAAGGTCTCTAGACTAAGCGCCTCATCAGGTTTCCTTGGCTTGCAGCCATAGAGGTATGAGCCCAGGCAGGCGGAGGGGCACAAATCCACCCTACCCAGGGTCCAGGCCCCAAGCCAGGGACTGAAGAGCCAGGTACCCCTCAGCTTGTTCTCCAGCCACAGGACAAGCACCTTTGAGTTGTCCTGCAGGGCAGTGTGGCCCCTTGCCCTCTGTCAATTAGCTTCACCTTCAATAGTCAAAGGGCCTACAATGGACTTTCTCAAAGCAAATAAGCAGCCTTCCCTGACAGGAATGTTAAGCCTCCATCCCGAGAGTCTGCCGGAAGTTGCCAAGTGGCTGTTTTGCCCACGTCTGCACATGCAGTTGCGCCTCCGCAGAGCACAGCCTGACAGCAGGCCCCTGTGGTGTGCTGGCTGGCCCCTTTACTCCCCGTGGGGAAAGAGACATTCCCTCTATTTTTCATCTGAGGCTGAGCCTCAGCATGGGTAAGTGGCCCTAATTCCCAAGTGACCCTAGACCCAAGGCTCTGCTCGCCTTGTTTCAGTGTCCACCACCTTTGTCCAAGGATACCTGGAGACATGCAGGTGAGGGCCCCTCCTGCGAGGAGGCACACCCTAGAGAGAGTGCCCTGGGAACTGGGGCGGTCAGAAAGGAAGTGTCCCTTCCCCACAGGTGAAGGGCTGGCACATCACAGGCCGGGCTGGAGTCACTGTCAGAGCTTGCTGTAGTAGCACCTCTGTGGGTCATAACCCCAGTCCTGCAGGATATGAGTGTTATTGCTGAGAAGGGCACAAAGCAGCTGACTGCCCAAGAACTGAGAGGAGAGGCGGTAAAGAGGTCTCAAGCTGCCACCTCCAGTTCTAACTCCACCTCTTACAAGTTCCTGTTACTGGGGGCCACCATTGTGCTGCAGTCTCTATCTGGGAAATGGAGCAAAGCATCGGTTTTGTGAAGATTAAACAAATTCATATAAGCAAGACACCTTGGAGACTGCTGGCCACCTAGAAGCACAGCGTGAAAGGGCCAACTCATCGTTAAGCGTTTTGCACTACTATTCAAACTGAGGACAGCTGGCCTCAGGGCCGGGCAGTGTCGGGCCGTGGCTGGAAGCAGAGCAGATAGAAGTGTGTAGAGTCAGGGCTGCAGCTGCACAGACAACACACTAACTTTATTCACATTGATACAAAAGTAAATTTTTCTAGAAATGTTCTCTTGGGCCAGAGGGAGAGAGGTTGAGCAGTGCGGCAGGAGGGCAGAGGGAGGAGGCCCCGGGGGCGGGAAGGTGCTTTTGGGTCAAGGTGGCAGGCCGGGGGCCATAGGGCTAGGAAAGGTGGCACCCGCTCTGCTCTGTCCACACAGCAAGCTGGGGGAGTACGCAGGTGCGTCAGGAGCATCCAGAACCATGGGAGAGGGGGCCAGGGAACGCAGGCAGGAAAGGCTCTGGGTGCGATGCCCACTTCCTCTCCTCTCCTCCTGGCCGCTGCCAGCTCCCCTTGGGCTGCCCCAGCTCGGGTATGCGTGCGGTGGGTCAGGCTATCAGGCTACCCCTTTCTCTTCCCCTTCCTTGGTCACTGCTCTTGGAAGGGCTGGGCGTGCCCGAAAGGAACCAAGGTGGTGGGTGGGGGCTCAAGAGTGGGTACACAGATAGATGCTCACACAGGCAGAGGGAACAGAGGCGGGACGCCCACCGAGGGGCCCAGGGTCTCACTGAGGCAGGGCCTTGAGGATGGCGTTCACCTCCTCCGCCACAGCAGTCAGGGCAAATTCAAACTGGTCCTGATGAAAGGCAATGGAAGGTGGGTCATGGGGAGGCCTGGCCTCTGTTCCTGCCCCAAGGAGACCTTCCTCAGGTGGGGGCGCTGGGCAGGTCCCTTGGGAGAAGGGAATCCCCTGGGGGAGGCACAGAGGCAGCTGGGGGAGGCAGACTGCTATTGGTTTCCTCGGGGTGGCTGAGAAGTGGGTGCTAGGGAAGGGTGGCTGCTAGGGTCAGGGCAGGGAGGCACGGTCACCTGAGAGCGGACAAGGCCAGGCCGCTGGTCACGGACATGCTCCAGGGTGGCTGCGATGTCGATCTCCTTCACTCCTGGAGGTGGGGTGGGGCATGGGGCTGCTCAGGGGTGTCCAGAAGAGGCTAGGACCCAGCAAGCCTCAGGCATCCTGGGGCAGGCGTCTTGGAGGTTGGCGTGAGCCTGGAGGCATGACAGCCTGCACCTCCACGAGCTCCCAGGTCCCTGGGTGCTGGGGAGCCTCCAGTGAGGACCTGGGGGCTGCAGGAACTGTGGGGACACCCTTACCTTTTGCCATGCGGTTCAGTACCATGTCAATGAGGATGTAGGTGCCAGTCCTCCCTGCACCGTCACTGAAACAAGAGTTGATGACAGGCTTAGCATGGAGGTCCAGCAAGAGGGGGGAGGGGTGGAGGAGACATGGAGTTTGGGGCTGGGGATGACACTGGTTGGATCTGCTAGGGTGGGCCTGGGGAGGGTGTGGGTGAGCCCAGGATGAGAGGTCACAATACCTGGCCCCTGGGACTCAAAGGTCATAGCACCTGATCCCTGGGACTTGGGCCTTGTGTGGGGAGCCTGTGAGCCATGGGGTGTCCCTAGGCACCGGGACAACCAAAAAGTGGAGCTGTGGCTCGGCCCTGTGGAATGGGAATGGCCTCCAGTTGGGAGCCTGGTTTGTTTGGCCAGCTTTTCATGGAAAGGGCCAGAGAGTAAATATTTCTGACTTTGTGGGCCACATACAGTCTCTGTCATACACTTGTCCCCCCCCCAACCATCCTCATGGCATAAATTAAAAAAAAAACAGGGTGTGCAGGATTTGGCCTCTGGGCTGCAGTTTGCCGGCATGGAGGCGGCAGGCAGGCACCGTGCACGGGAGGTGTGCACAAGGAGCAGGACCAGAGAGGGGGATGGGAATCAGGAAGGTCCCAGTCCAGGGCCCTCTGGCCTGGGCTGCCCTGTGTCCTTCGGTCCCCACCCACCTGCAGTGCACAATGATGGGGCAGGAGCGGCCCCGGTAGCACTTGTTCACCTTCCTGCAATGAGAAATAGGTGTGAGGGCCAGGGGGCACCCGCGGAGGGGAAAGGGGGGCCGAACACACCTGCCGGCCTCACTTCCTGCCTTTTCTCCCCACGTGGCCAGGACAGAGGGAGAAGCGGGCTGGGGGAAGGAGTCAGGGATGGAGGCAAAGAATCAGAGCTGGTGTGGGTGGCACTGGGCTGGCCTTGTCCCTTAGGAGCCATGCGTCCCAGCTATGCACCTGGAACAACTGATTGAATCTTTCCAGCCTCAGTTTTCTTACCTGTAAAATGGGGGATAATCATAGCAGCAATCTTTTCTTAGGGTTCCTACAACAATTACATGAGATAATCCAAATAAAGAACTAAGTGTGAGGTATGGCACATAGTAGGTGCTTAATAAACGGTGGCTAAGGGGCCAGGTGACTTTGGTGTTTTAGGAGTCCACAGGGCTTTCCAGCACACTGCTGAGTGCAAGAGGGCTGGGTGAACGGTGGCCACACAGTGGTTTCCCGCCAGTTAGCAATAGCAGTAACAGGCAGTACCCGGAATTAACTGAGCCCTTGCTCGGTGCTACGCACTCAAATTAGATTTTTATGTGTTTTATCCTATTAAGCCTTGTAACAGCCCCTAGAGTGTCGTCATCCTCACCTCGCAGGTAAGAGAACAGGGAGAGTAAGGAACTTGCTCAGGGTCCCTTTCTAGGACTTCTTGTTATTAATTTGCCTTCCCTCTGGTGGGCCTTCACCAAAATACATTTATTGAGCAACAATGAATTTGTTCTAGATATCTCATGCTAGCCAAATTTACACAATTTTAGCCCAAATTACAGAAAAATTTTAGCTTACCCGTATAGCTTTAAAACAGATCCATGCAGTGGTTCTATTAGGATTTTTTTTTTTTTTTGCAGTACTGGGGATAGAACCCAGGGCCTCATGCATGCTTTGCAAGTGCTCTACCACTGAGCCACACCCCCAGCTCAATCGGGATTTTAAAATGTGGAATAAAGGAAACCTCTCTAATACCCTGGCATTGCTTTCAAGATATGTCTCAGACTCCAAGGGCTCCAGTTAGAAACCATTGTCCTGAGGTTCAGAAACTATACCCAGGTCCCCACCCCAGCTCTGCTCCTCCGCCCAGCACCTAGAGACCCCCCCCATCACCCGCTAGCCTGGCAAGCGACAGAGAAGCAGGAGGCTGCATGGGTGGGTGTGCCCAGGGAGGCAGGCTTCTCAGCCACCTGACTGGGTGGGGAAAGGCAGGGGATGCCAGATGACTGGCCTGGTCTTGGTTCCAGTGTCACCACAGGCTGAATCCCTAAGTGAGCTTCTGTCCCAATTCCCACCCAGCTCCAAAGAGTCCCCAAGAATCCAAGCATCCTTCCGCCCTCCTTCAGTCTCAGCCTCTTCCCATCCCCCTGTCCCCAGCTCTCCCAGGCCCCATGCCCTGCCTGTTCCAGTCCATGCAGCAGTCACACCTGCTAGTGACAGCTTTTGTGATTATGCAAGTGGAGTGAGAACACTAGCCACAGATCACAAAAGTGACACTGGTGGCTGTGAAGGAGGGAGGGAGGGAGGGAGGGAGGGAGGGAGGAGAGGCAGAAGAGACAGAGAAGAGAGAGGTGCCGAGAGGGAGAAATGGAGATCGAAGGAAAGAGACAGTGACAGAGATGAAGAAGACTGAGGGAGAGAAGAAGAAAAGGAAGAAAGAAAAGAAAGACAATGGAAGCCAGAGAAAAATAAAAATAGGGGCAAGGAAACTGGGAAAAGGATGGAGAGGGGAGCTGGTCAGGAGGGAGTGAGAGAGGGAACAGCGAGGCAGAGCTTAGTGCTGGGGCCTGGAGAGAGCAAGGCGGGAAACAGAGGAGGGGCAGGCGGCAGGGCAGGAGAGGGGAGAGGGGAGAGCTACAAATGAGGTTTGCCCTTCTCCAGGGCAGCTGGTAAAGAAGGAGCCAGACACAGGGAGGCAGGGAGGAGAGGGCGTGAGAAGCGACCAGCCGGACAGCAGCGTGAGACCAGACACCGGGCTGGGGATGGCACAGCCAGGGAGCATTGTCCTGGTTTTGGGGGTGAGAGGGTGCTGAACCCCCAGGGTTCTGACCAGAGGCCGAGGCTCCAGGTCAGAACTGGGGTACCAGGAGAAGCTGGGGGGGGGGAGGATGGGGAAGCCCAAACCCCCGCGCCTGCCCCGAGCTACCCTGTGCTGGGCTCCACCGGCGGTTTCACGGTGGGGCGGACCAGGAGGGACCCCAGATCCTACCCCTCCGCGCTCGCCCACCTGCGGAAGTCCAGCAGCGGCCGGGTGGAGGCCGGAGTGCCCTCTGCCGGCCAGCTGAGGAAGTGGAACTGCGTGAGCGTGCGCGTCTCCTGGGTCTGCACGTTCTTCAGGTAGAAACTCCGCACCAGGAAGTCTTCACACCAGATGTGCTCCGACACCAGGTTCACCTGCCCGGGACCCGCCCAGGCTTGAGCGCGGAGGGGGATCCAGCCTCTACCGCTGGGCGGCCGCTCAGCATCCTCCCAGCCTCTCAGGCTAGTGCAATCCGAAGTCCTTCAGGAAGTGTACCCCCTCTCCCCGCCCCACTTGTCCCAGCTGTTCCCAAGAACTCGGGCAGCCTGGGTCACTTATCTGCTGCTCAGGACAACTGGTAGCTTTTCCACCCACACTCAACTATTACTGTGAGTTTCTTGAAGTTGGAACTTCTTCCTCACAGGTCTACCAAAGTGTGTGACCTGTTCCATAAACTGTGATGCAAGTCCGTATTGTTTCTATTTGATTGTTTTCTTTACCCACGAGCAGGACCAATATCTGGCTTTTAAAAAGAGACTACTGAGTGCTCATTGGCGATGAAAAACTATCCAGGCTCGTCTGGTGATGAGAAATTCTGTTGTGTTATTAAGGTTTCTTGTCTTACAGAGTCACTTTCTCCCATTTGTCTGAAATCTCTTCCTCTTTCCCTGCTTTGCCTCTGTCCCACACCTGTCTATCTTCTCTCCTAATAAGAACATTTTTTCCTATTTTACAAAAGCAACATATGTGACAGATGGTATTTATTTCTTTGTTTTGGTCACCAGGAAACTCAGAGCTAAGTTAGGCTCAATTAAAGTAGGTTTTACTCTCTGTCTTTGGATATATTTATTTCCCCTGTCTCACATACTCATGGCTTTTAGCTTCTTACTTAGTTTCAGTGGTTTTATTTCTGTACTTTTACCTTAAGTCCCTACTTAAGGGACTTTTTGACCCCAGACAGCACACACAGGCACAATATATGTAGATATGTGAATATAAGTGTATATGCATATATAAGATTACACACACACACACACACACACACACACACACACACACACACTAAATGACTAGGCCACCATCCATCTTCCCCACTCCCATCATCCCCTTGCTGCGGGGCCCTGCTGACCTCATATACGTGGTACAGGGAGGAGCCCTCATCCGGCCAGTAGCGGTCACACTGCTTGACACCATCCTCCACCAGTGGTGTCAGCATGACGATGACAGTGCAGCCACTCTCCCACACCATCTAGGGACAGGGACCCAGGTAAGCTGCACTCTCACCTCCCTGGGACCTGGCTGGCCCTGGTTGGCCACAAGGGCCCCTGGTCTCTAGAGAAGCCCTCCCTCTACAAGTGTACCTGCCAGAAGTCCGCGATGGTATGGGACAGCGGTCCCTGTGTGGCTATGTAGGCTGGCATCCGAGGGTCATGCTCAATCTGGGGGCAGGGAAGACACATCAGGAGCCAGAATAGGGCAGAGGTGGGGGGCTTGGTCAAAGGGAGTGGGCCAGGGGAAGGCTAAGAAGCCCCCATTTCCATGCTAGGGTGGCAGGCCTCACAATTCCAGGGCCGTGGCTCGGGTGAGAGGTGACCACAGGGAATGGAGTGAAGAGGAGCAGGATCCAGATGGGGCAGAGGTGGGGGCTGGAGGCAGGGCCACTCACAATGGGGCTGGCGTTGATGTAATCACTCCGAGAAGGGCTGCTCTCCACCTTCAGCTTGATGCGAGCGTGGTCATCTATACAGACCCCAAATCCCACCCAAGATGGCTCTCTGGTCATTGGGGTCCTGGCAGCTCTGCACCTCAGCCTGAGCCAGGCACCCGGCCCCTTCTCTGCAGCCCTCCGGAGCTCCCAGAGGAGAGGGCAGGGCCAGGCTGGCCACAGGGCTTACTTACAGGGCAGGAAGTCCGGATGGCGGTTCTTCTTGATGTTACCCTCTCCCTGTGCAGTGGCGCAAGTATTCGGCTCTGCTTGGTAGGCACACAGGGCCTGCCACTCCTTGGCCAGGCGGTCCCGGTTCCGCAGATGGTCCTCCATGTATGCCTGCAAGGACATGACAGCCTGGCTCTGGCCTACACCGCCAGTCCTGCCTCTCCCGCCATCCTGTCCCTCTGCACCCGGGCCCTGTCCTGACCAGAATCATGTGTCCCGTGGAGATGTCCATGTTGGCCTGGGCAGGCTCCTCACACCAGGACGGCGTGCTGCTGTGGGAGCTGGGGCTGGCCTGGGCTGCATCGCTGAACTGGGAGGAGACACTGCTCACCCGCGAAGGCTCCGGTGGGCCCTCTGCCCGGTTGAACAAGGACTTCGTGGCCATGTGCTGGCGACACAGGTCCTGCCAAGGAAGGATCCGGTGGGTCCTGAGGGTCCCCTGAAGGCTTTCAATAAGACCATGGGTCTGGGCCCCTAGGGTTTTCCGCCCTTGTCGCCATCCTTTTCAGGGTTCTCTGCTTGGGTGGTGCTTATGACAACCTCAGATATTACAGAGTAGAATCCCAGAACCCCAGAATAATAGCATGGGGAAGAAGCCCCAATTCCCATTTATTAAAAAATGCCCCCACCGCACACTTGCTGCGGCCTATCCGGCCTCTGCCTGGCCCTTCTTGCCAGGGATGGAGCTCACTCCCCATTCCACTCCCGCCTTCACTGCACGCAAGGCCCAGCCTCCCAGGCCCCTTGCCCTTCCTCCCTTGACAAACTTTTGGGGCTGCACACCTGGTACTCAAAGGTAGTGTCACCGTGGACCCCCTCGGGCCCCAGGGCTGCCAGGCGCTCCTTGTCCCGCTGCCGTGAGTGCTGGCGCATACACAGAGCCACTGCCAAAGCCACTAACAGCCCGGCAACACCTGCCAGGGCCACCAGAGCCAGCAGCACCGAGCGCATGGGAGAGGTGCTGTGGGCTGGTCTGGGGAGGACTGCAGCCGCCTCCTCCCTCTGTAGGAACAAGGCCAGAATCAGGGGTGGGAAGTGGTGGGGGAGATTCAGGAGCTGCTCCTCACCCCTGTCCCATACCCTGATTCTTGCTAGGACCTCCCCCGGGACAAGGCCGCGAAGTCAGGGCTATAGTAGTAACAGGCAGAAGGGCTCAGATCCTCCTTCTGGATCCCCATCAGACCAACTCAGGTGCTAGAGTCTTTGTGGGTGACCCCGACCAGGAGGATTTCCATATAAAGATGGATGAAGAGATGTGGGGCGTGAACCCAAGGAATGGAAGATTAGAGTGTGAGGCATCAGTGTTGGATGCAGACTAGAAACATACTTTGAGTACAATGTTCTGTCTCTGAAATGTTTTCCCTTGAAATTTAGAGACTTTGCTTCAGAAAGCCAAGGGCATCTCAGATAATTCTTCCAAGCATAAGCCTTACTGTATGCAGCTGGGGCTCCTCCACTGGGGCCATCTGCTGGCCGGAGAGGGAAATGTGTGGGGAGAAGCTGGTTGGCCAAGGCAGCTGGCCAGCCCCATACTTGAGGCTTCAGCTCAGTTCTGTCAAGTTTGCCTCGATCTCTTGGGTAATGTCAGCCCACTGGTGCTTTGGCGGATTCTCCAGTTAGCGCCTACCTGTCCCACTCCTGTCTGCAAGATCTGGAGTCCTGTCTGTGTTTCCAGTTCAGACTTCACCAGCCCTGCAGGGAGAACGCAGGTCAGGCTCTCTCCACCCCCATGTGTTCTCCACCCCATGTCATGCTGTGCTAGGTGCCAGGTAGGCACCAGTTGGCATGTAGGCTGGGACTATTTCAAAGGACAATCGGCCATAGGCCTGAGTATTAGGTTTGGGACAGGGGCCAAGCCTGGGTTTGAGATCGGGGTGGTATTTACCAGCTTGTTGGGTCACATCCGCCAAAGACAGATTCTGCTCATTGTGCCGGATGCGGAAGGTGAGGGCTGGTCCCACCACACTGCCAAATAGGTGCCATGTTACTGCCTTGCCCACCTTAGACCCCAGACTCTAAAGGAGAGGCTAGCTCTGGTCCTGTCCCCATTTGAGGATGGGGCTGGAGCAGAACAGGGATGTCTATGGGGTGTCTGATAACAGGCAGCTAGTGGATGGGGCAAGCAGCAGGGCTAGGTGTGGCTGTACCTTCAATCCAGCTGGGGGCATCTGTGACCCCAGAGCTCATCATCTTCTCCTCCCCTGAGTCCCTCCAGCCACAGCCTCACTCAAGCAGCTTTCTAGACCCCTGCCACCGCCCCATCAAGATCCCAGCCCCACCTGATATTGATGAAGCTGCCCGAGGACAAGTGCACGTGCTCAGCCAGGATCTCCAGCAGCTTCACTCCTGCAGCCAGGCTCAGGGGTCTGGAGGTGGGGAGTAGGCAGAGGAAGGGAAGGGAGGACCCTCTCAGTCATATTCTTGAAACAAGCCACTTCTAGGGGTGCAGAGCTATCTGCTCACCCCATCTGTCTTTTTCACAACTGGATTTCTGCTCTCTGCTTCTTTCCAGGCAGGCCAGCCCAGCCCCCAAGGACTGGAAGGCTTCCCCTGTCGGGAGCCCTTACTTCTGGTCAGTGACGATGTAGCCATACTCCTCTGCTGATGGTCGAGCTAAAGGCTGTCCCACCACTGTGGGCTGGCTCTGGCCCAGTGGACTTTTCTTCTCCAGCAGGACAGACGTGGCAGGGGGACTGGTAACTTTGGGGGGCTCAGAGGAGTCAGGGCTCATCACCTGCTGGTCTTTATTGGAGGCAGGACTGGCAGTGGGGTGCCCAGGCAGGGAGGGTGTTGGGGGTGGAGGCTCAGCTGTGTCTCCACCCTGCACATGCTCCTCCATTGTCTGTTAGAAGAGAGGGTGGAGGTATGACCTCTGGGCAATGGAGAGGCTCGGGGAGGGTCCATACCCTGGACTCTGAGCTCTCCATACTGAAGCTTAAGGCCTGTTTAACTTTCTACCCCCAGGTCCTGGTACAGAGCGCAACCAGAGAATGTGAGCCAAGTGAATGAATGATTGAATAAAAGATTGATTGATCTGGGCCTGGTGGCGAATGCCTGTAATCCCAGTACTTAGGAGGCTGAGACAGGAGGATCACAGGTTCTAAGCCAACCTCATAAACTTAGCAAGGCTCTCAGCAATTTAGCAAGACCCTGTTTCCAAATAAAAAATAAAATAGGGCTGAGGGTGTAGCTTGGAGGTAGAACACCTCTGTGTACAATCCTCAGTACCAAAAAAAAAAAAAAAGATTGAGTGAAACATGATCGGTAATACTCCACAGGCAGGGCTGGAGGACTGGGAGGAACCTCTAGAGCTAGAAAGCTGGGGTGAGGCTAGAAGATGAATCGGTATGTAATGGTTTTTAGACTTTTGTTCAGCTACATCTTGGAAGCCCAACACCTAAAACAGAGAGAAGCAGAGCTTCTCCAGCTTCAGCTGGTCACGGGCCTGCCTGCTCTCAGCTGCCCTCTTGCTGCGGGAATCCCCAGAGCATGTTCTGGAAGGATTGCAGTGAGGAGAGGACTCTGCCCTCCACTTGGCATGAGACCACAGGCAATGACTTGAGCTCTCTGGGCCTGGGTTTCCCCAAAATGAGGGACAGGAGGATACAGATTCTGGGTCCCAATCCTGAGATTTAGGTTTCAGCAAGGGGGTGTGCTGCCGCGGGACATTCACAGGTCAGGGAGGTGCTGGGAACTCACTTTCTTGACATCAGCTCCAACATTTACAACTCCTCCTGTAGAGAAAGGAAAAACAAGAGTCCTAGGAGAAGGCCGAGGTCAAGGTCCACATGACACAGGTGGGAGAGAGGGCCAGCGCCCCAGAGCCTGTTCCATTTGCTGTAGCCTCTTTCCTCTCAGTCGGTGACTGAGACCTTGTCAATGGTCCCATCCCAAGCATGGCCTCATTTCTCTTTGCTTCTGTTTATCAGTCATTGCTTTATTAACTCCCCTGTTTGTCATTGGCCTTACCTCTCAAAGCCATTCTGCATTCAGTCTTCTCTCTACCCATCAAAGACTGGCTTCTCCTTAATGGCCCTGTCCTCAAGTCCTCATTAGCAATGACCCACCCTTCTTCATGTCTTCTTATCCCTGCTCACACCCTCTGTTGGCTTCTGTTTCCGTTACTTCCACCCTCTAGTCTTTTCCTGGTATAACTCCTAGTCAGATCACCATAGTACCCCCTTGTTCCCTACCCTTTGCTGGCAATGATTTTGTGTCTCAAATAACTCTCTTCCCTTGACCTTGACCCTGACTCCTCCCCTCTAAGCTACTCCTGTGTGCTCTTGAGAGGGGGAGCTGGGAGTTGCTGGTCTCTGCTTGGGCACTCACCCAGGTTTTTTCCAGTGCCCTTGGGCAGCAGCTGCAGCAGGGTCAAGAGGGTGGAAAGCTGCTCAGGGGTCAGCTGACGCAGCTCCACCCCGTAGCCCGCCAGCACGGTGGCCAGTCTCTGCAGTGTGACATCTGCTAGGAAGCAGACACACAGAGCTTAGGGCTGATGGTAAAATGAACTGGTGGGATACAGATGGGTGACTTGGGGGAGGGAGAAACCAGCACATTTAAGGGCTTCTTAAATACTAGGACACTGATGCCCTTCCCCAGCTCAGCCCTTGTACACACTTTGGGGGAAAGACCTCCTTGCCACCAGGCCAAACTCCAGGCCCACCATTGTCATCTTGATTCTCTGAAGAACAGTCATGTCAGCTCCACACCTCCCCCCCCATACCCCCATCTATGCTTGTAGCTGCATAGATCAGCTTGTCAGGAGACATTAGCTACAAGTATGCTGACTTTAAGGACAAATTAACAAATGCTTGGATCATCAGGAAAGAGCCCCATGGTCCTCCCAAGGCAGCCTCCCCAGGCAGGCAGGGAGGTGGATGTTACCTGGTGGCACTGCCAGGGCCGGGGGCTTCTCCCCACGATCCCCTAGCTCCTCCTCCTCATAGCCCTCTGCGGAATCCTCTGCCCGGTTGCTGTCCCCTTGCTTTGGTGTTCTGGCCCTATTGGGCACTGGCAACTCTTGGGCCAGGTAGAATAGCCCTGAGTCCTGGAAAAGCTGAGCAGGTGAGGGCCCTGCAAGGTCTCCATAGGAGTGGCCAGAGTGGGCCCCGAACATGCCCTTGGAGGCAGTTCTGCTGAAGAGGGCAGGAGCTTCAGCCTTGGGCAGGGGGCCAACACTGACCATCCCTGGGGAGCTCTCTGAGCTCTGGGAGCCATCACGGGAGCCAAACTGTGGGAAACCAGAGATCTGGGTAAGAGTAGAAGTCAGGGATGGGGGGTTGGGGTTGGGGCAGGGTCAGAGTCAAAAGCTCACCTGATGGAACAGGTAGGGCTGCAGCAAGGCAGGTTCATAACTCAGGGCAGGGAGTGGAGGCTGAGGGGGCAGCAGAAGATGCTCCAAGAGAGGGGGCAGCAGCTCAGCTTGCAGAGGAGACAGGGGGGAGCCCACGCCAGCTCCGCTTCCGCCCACTGGTGGTCGAGGAAGTCCCTGGGCAGCAGGGGCAGAGCCCGTGGGGATGCCCTGTAAAAGCAGCTCCCCAGCAGGACCAGGTCTCCTGGGCACCAAGCCAGATCTGGGGAGGAAAGCAAAGTGTGTATGTGTGTGTGTGTGTGTGTGTGTGTGTGTGTGTGTGTGTGTGTGTGTGTAGTCATTGTATAGAGAGCTTACAAGGCAGAGATGGTGGAGGTCAGGTTCGGCCATTTTGCCTGACCTCTTAAGAAATAAGGTGGCCTAAGGGGACAAGAGATGGGCCAGAAGGGGATGGGGATGGGCTAGAAGGCCAAGCCTGGGTTGAGGTATCTGCCTCCTTGGTAAGCATGCCTAAGTCCCTGACACACAGCTTCAGAGGCTGGGGAAGCATGCAGCTAGGATCGAAGAAGGGGAGAATCAGTGCATAGGAAGGCAGCTTGGATCCTCTCCAGACAAGTGGTGGCTGCAGTTTTCCGAGTTCTCCCTGCGTGTTGTATCCCCTCACCTAGTTCTCCAAGTGTATGTTCAAACATCCAAGACTGCCCTCCCCACCCCACCCCCACCTCCACCACTATGCTTTCTTCATCCTGGTATCATCATCTGAGCTCTGTGGACCTCATCTCCCTTCCTCTGCTTTGCAGGATCTGAGCACTGCCTTTAGAGGCCCTAACCATGCAAAGATGGTGATAACTCTTGCCATAATGAATTCCACACAGTAATGAAACTGAACATTAAATGACTTTGGTTCAATAAAATCCTAGTTTGCCCATGATGACTATTTTGATGCTTCTTCTAAAATATCAAATATCAACAATTTTGAAAGTATTCTTTTTTTTTTGCGGGACTGGGGATTGAACCCAGGGGCATTCTACCTCCGAGCTACACTCTCAGCCCTATTTTTTATTCTTTATTTTGAAACAGGGTCTCACTAAGTTGCGGAGGGCCTTACTAAGTAGCTAAGGCTGGCTGTGAACCTGTGATCCTTCTGTCTCAGCCTCCCATGTACTGGGATTACAAGCGTGTGCCACCACGCCCGCCTTGAAAGTATTTTTTAATGTTCTGTTTTGTTGGATCCCCAGGGTGAGCTCAGCACCTTTTAGGCATGTGAGCATGTTGGAGAGTGACCATTCCTGAACCTCTTTTACCTGTGTCCCAGCATGCTGACCTTGGTGCCCCTCCCCTCCCCTCCCTTTTCCCTCTCCTCATCAGAAAGACCACAAGCCATCAGCCTCAACACTCTAGGGTTGTTGAGAAAAGCTGCCTACCTGTCCCTTGGGCGGGGCTCTGGGGGGCGAAGCCTGGGGATGCGCTCCATCTCCTGGGAGATCACATACTGGGTAAGGTCATCATGCCAGGACAATCCTGTCAGAGGAAAGAATAGGGTAGGGAGGACTGGAGAGTCTGTGAGCCCAGTAATAGGGCCAGTGGAGATCAGAAGTACACCCCTATCACTGCAGTACGTTGGATTTGGCAGAGCAGAGGGGCAGAGGAGGGGTCTGTTTTCTACTGAATTGTTTTCATTAGCATGCAAAAATTATGCAATTTCTTCCATCTTAAAAAAAACACTATTTGGCCACACATTCCCCTTCAGCTATCACCCTATTTCCTTGCATTTCTTTACAGCAAGATTCCTTGAAAGCTTTATCTATACTGGCTGTATCCAATTTCTTTCCTCTCATTTCCCCTTAGTCCAAGCTATTCGAGATTTTATTCCCAACTCTTCTACCAAGCTGTTCTCATCAAGATCACCCATGAATTACACATGTCTAACTCCAGTGGTCAGTTCTCAGATCTCATTTGACTGAACCCATCAGCATCATTTGACACTGTTGATCACTCCCTCTTCCTTGATACACTTTCACTTGGCTTCTAGGACACCGATTACTCTTGTTTTTCCTCCTACCCCACTGGCCTCCCCTTCTCAGTCTTCCTGTTTTTTTCATCTTCTCTGGGTCCTCTTAATATTAGTATTCTCCAGGGATCAATTAATATTGGATTAATCTCTTTAGGACTGGATTAATATTAGAATTCGCTAGGGTTCGCTTCTTGGTCCTCTTCTTCATATAGATTCAGTTCTTTGGTTAGGTCATCTACTTTATAGGTTTAATTACCATCTATATTCCAATGAATTCCAAATTTATATCTCTACTCCAGACCTCTCAAAATCCAGTCTCATATATTCAACTTACCATTCTACTTGAATTGAATAAACATCTTAAACTCAACATATTCAAAACTGAACACCCCCAACCTTGCACAAAAGTTGTTGGTTTTTTTTCTGCAATTTTCTCCATCATAGTTAATGATATCTCCACTGACTCAGTTGTTTAGGCAATAAAACTTGGGTATCATTTTTATTCCCATTTTTACAGCCATACCCAGTATTTCACAAATCATCACCCTGGTTCAATCTCTACTTATCTCTTATCTGAGTTATTGTGGTAGTTTTGTATGGACTCCCTGCTTCAACCTTGAAACTCCTCCAGAGAGTCCAGATGTGAATGGCCAGCCTCTAGGGTTCCAACCCCACCTTTGTGTTGCCCCCTTCTTCAGCAAGATCTGGGAAGGTGGGGCTCCAGAATTGGGTGCAATAGGAAAGTTCCATGTAGAGAAACCTTTGGGTCAGGTGGCTCCTCACTTCCCCATCCATATTTAGCCAAGTTCCACTCTCTCCAATGCACTCAGATCTCACCTTGGGACATGAGCTGCCGGAGCACACCTTGTAAGCGTTGGAGAACTGGGGAGGTGACTTGCAAAAGGGGCCGGGCCTGCCCTGCTCCCACCTGGCACTGTCCAAACAAGCCATCTAAGAGCACAAAAGTGGTGTTATTGGGGGCTTGGACAAGAGACCTTCCAAAGTCCAAGTTGCAGATGAACAGTACTCTTCCCCTCCCTCCTCTCCTGCCTCTAGAGCTTTGCTCCTCCAGGACAGGGCCCTTTTCTCCCCAAGTCCATTCCCCTTCCCCCTCTGGTACCCCCCCCCCCACTTGTTTTTCATTGTATCCCATGTCTTGTGAATCCTATGCCTGGGCCTCACTCACCCTGAATACAGACTTCAAGGTGAGAGCAGAGTCTGCGGTCAAACAGACAGCCTGTAGAGAGACAGGTGAGCACAGGCTCAGATACCCACACACAGAATGGGGGGATGGGGCCCATTGTTTCATTCTAAGAAAGACTTAAGCTGGAAGAGCATAGGAAAGAGGCCTAGGATTCTTTAAAAGAAGGGAGCATGGGACCTGGCTTTTTATAGATCTGAGAGTCTGAATTTTAAAACCTCAATTTGCTTAACTGAGAGTTGTGGAGAAGAAACTTTTCAGGTGCATGGGAGGGGGCAGTGTGGTGGACAGCCATATACTTCAGGATACTCGACAGAATCGCTGTGGGAGAGTTTTCGGCCACATCCGGAAGGAAAAGGTACTTCCCTAAATCTCCAAAAGCATCCTAACTATAATGACCAGAAACTCAGAAGAGGCAGAAACTCTAGCACACCTCCCTGGCTGGGGGAAAGGGGTGGTAGGGTGGGTGTCTCTGGGTCAGCTCGCCCCACAGGGTCCCAGGCCTGAATCGCTGGCGCTGTCCGTGGTGCTGAAGCTATGAGCCTGGACCCACCATGGGCTTGCCTGGACACCGTTGCGAGAGAGGGAGGAGTGAGAGTGCGAGGAGTCTCCGGGGACCGGACCCCTCCGCTCCATCTTGTTAACCCACAGCATCACAGGAAGAACCCTGCATTGGCCTCCAAACCCGGGTGGGGAAAGAGGGCGCCAGATGGCGAGGCTGCGCCCCTTCCCCCTCGAGCGCCACCTTCCCACCCCCACCCCCGGCCCGTGAGTCAGCGCTGACTGACTCTGTCCGCACTGATGTGAGTCAGCAGCAGGCCTGGCTGTGGGGAGGGGGACAGGAGAGGACCCTCCCCTCTTCGTCCTCTTCTGCCCCCTCCCTCAGCAGTTCCCTTCTTCTTATAGCTCAGATCGCAGCAACCGGCCGCTCTAGACTTAAAGAGAAACCCAGGCCCCTGTGCCAGCTCAATCGTCTACTGGCAGCTGGAACCCGGGTGGTCCCAGCTTCTAGTGCCCAGAAATCACCGTTCCCTGTTCTTCCAGCCTCCCCGCCCCTCCCCCTCCCATTCTTCAGCGCGGGTCATCACCTCCCTGGCACCTCGGCCAGGCGTGCTTCTCCCATGGTCTTGTAGCCCGTCCTTAAGACCCTCTGGACGCATGCGCCCCCATTCTTCAGCCAGAACCAGCGATCTTCCCCTCAGTCCACTTCTCTTAGGTCCCGCCCGCGTATTTCCAGCCCCACCTCCAGGCCTACGCCCCTTTCCTCCCAGACACCCTCATCTTCCTCATCTACCAGTGCCTGCCCCACCCCACCCCACACGCACATTCTACCTGAGCTTCTTACCTTCGCGACACTTCCCCCCAGCCCCCACCGAGTTTTGCTCCCGGCCCTGTAACGCCCTCCCTCCCCAGTTTTCTCCTGACCGTGGGCACTAATGGCGCTGCAACCTCCCGGGCGGCTGCTCAGCAGCAGGAGGCACACGAGCAGCCGGAGACCCCCGGATCCCCCGGGACCCCCGGGCCGCCGCGGGCGCCTCATCCTTCCAGGCTCCGAGCTCTAGCTCCCCCGCCAGAGTCGCAGCGACGCCGGCCGGAGCCTGCCGGAGCTGCCAAGGCGGGGCCTGCCACTCCCCACCCACCTCCAAGGCGGGGTCTACATGCCCTCTCAAGGCTTCTCGGCCAACCGCAGGCGGGTGGTGACGACATCGCCACCCCCGGCTCTGACGCCTATTTGCGTCATACGTGACGTCAGATCCCTGTCTTAGCCGGGCATCTACTCAACTGATTCTTCCTCCACCAAATAGTAGGCGCCTCACTAGAATTCCCACCTGGTCCTACCTGCTTTTGACCTATACTCCTCTTCAAGGACCACTACCTCTATCTCCCGGACCCAGGGTTGGCGACAAGGGTCACAGTTCCGTGGGGATCAGGAAAGATACGTGGTTCAGGAAAAGACATCCTAAAATGAGAAGCACAAAAACGAGTAAAATAGGAACTCTTACGTGTGTCTTCATTAATGGTACTAGCGTCATCCTTAAGCCGGGGATGGGTTAGGCGTGCGTGCCTAACCTACTAGGGGTATAACCTTGGGCAAGTTGCTTGCCCTGCGTGTACCCAAGCGCCATAAAGTGGGGGGGGGCTAACAGTGCTTACCTCACACGGCGATGGTGAGGATTGTGTGAATTAAACTCACGTGGATCACTGGAACGAGGGCCTGACTGGCACATGCTGAACACTAAATACATGTACGCTAAATACATACTTATCATTTTTGCAATGTATTTAGTGTCTTTTAGATTTTTCTTTCTTTTCAAGATACTTGTTTACTTTTAATTGACATATAGTAATTGAACATATTTATGGGGTATAGTGTCAGGGTAATTGGCATACCCTTCACCTCAGGATTATTTCTTTGTATTGGGAACATTCAGAATTCTCTCGCTAGCTATTTTGAAATATTCAAGTAATTGTTGTCAACCGTAGTCATCCTACTGTGCTATAGAACATTGGAAGAACATTCTTCTGTCCAACTGCACCACTGTACATATTAACTCTTGTTATCTCCTCCTCCTCCTCCTCTCCTTCTTCTTCTTCTTCTTCTTCTTCTTCTTCTTCTTCTTCTTCTCTCTCTCCCTTTCCTATCTGGAGCCTGTCAACGGTCTTATGGTTTTTATGCAACATGTGTCTCACATCAGCCCACTTCTCTTCATCCTGACTATCTGGACCACTTTGCTCAGTCACCACCACTATCACCACAATCACCTGGCTGGTCTTTTTCGTCCACTCTTTGTGTGTGTGTGTGTGTGTGTGTGTGTGTGTGTGTGTGTGTGTGTGTGTTTTACTGGGAATTGAACCCAGGGGCATTCTACCTCTGAGCTATAATCCCAGCCCTACTTTTTTTTTTAATTTTGAAACAGAGTCTCACTAAGTTGTGGATGGCCTAAGTTGCTGAGACTGGCCTCAAACCTGCCAGCCTCCTGTCTTAGCCTCCCAAGTACTAGGATTACAGGCATGCACCACCATGTCTGGCTTTCTTCCACTTTTGTCACTGAATAAGATAGGGAGTTAAAATTTGTTCAAATGTGATCACTTTACTCTTGCTTTCTAGTAAAATAAAATTTACAGAAGTGCATAGTGAATACTCATACACTCATCATCTAGACTTGACAGTTGTTATTTTGACATGTTTGCTTCTTTTTAGCATTTAAATAAAAATGATAGACATTATATTTATCTTATAAATATTTCAATATACACCTCTGGGAAACAAGGACATTTTCCCACATAACCACAATAATTCTCATATATTAGTTAATACTCAATTCATATTTAAGTTTCTTAAATAATTTCCCAAAATGCCCTTGATAGCCGTTTTGTTTAAAATAGGAGTCAAAGGCCACTCTTACATTTAGATATGATTCTTAATTCTTTTTAAATTAGCATAGATACTGACTTCTCCCCATTTTTGACATCATCTTGTTGAAAAGACGGGTGGCTTTTTCTTTAGAACTCCCCACCTTCTGAATTTTTCTTCTTTATGGTGTATTACCCTGGATTCCCCATGTGTATTCCCTGTAAACTAGAAGTTATATCTGAAGTCTTGTGTGTGTGTGTGTGTGTGTGTGTGTGTGTGTGTGTGTGTGGTACTGGGGATGGAACCCAGGGGCATTCTACCTCCAAGCTACACCCCCCACCCCTATTTTATTCTTTATTTTGAAACAGCGTCTAATTAAATGGAAGATGGCCTCACTAAGTTGCTGAGGCTGATGTGAACCTTCTATCCTCCTGTCTCAGCCTCCCAAGTACTGGGATTACAAGATTGCGCCACCACACCCGGCATATCTGAAGTCTTGATTGGATGAGGTTACACAATATTAAAAGAAATGCCTATGATGACATCATTTCAGGAGGAACATAATGTCTGCCAATCTCACAATTAGGAGTGCTGAAATTGATTGCTGGTTTAAGGTAGAGCCAGCGAGATCTCTGTATATAAAGTTATGTTTTCCTAATATGACTAGCGTGTAGTCCATGGGATGATACTGTGGCACTGTGACAATGTGTAGTTTCCCACCAACTTTTCACTGAGTGGTTATTGTTCATTGATGATCCTTGACTCAATTATTTCATCAGAGATAGCAAAACAGTGATTTTTCCTTGTCCTTTCACTCTTTTTATATTTATTAGCTAACATTTTATTTGAAAACATAAGCCGGGTGTGGTGGCACAGGCTTGTAATCCCAGTACAATGAATATAGATATTAATTGTGTGTATATATATACATATATATATATATATATATACATTGTATATATATATATTCATTGTATGTATTCATTGAATATAAATAACGAATATATATATTCATTCACTGGGGATTGAACCCAGGGGCATTCTACCTCCACGCTACATACCCAGCCCTTTTTATTTTTTTATTTTGAAACAGGGTTTCACTAAGTTGCTGAGGACCTTGCTAAGTTGCTGAGGCTATCTTTGAACCTGTGATCTTCCTATTTCAGTCTCCCAAGTACTGGGATTACAGGCATACACCACCGTGCCCAGTGAATATATTCTTAGTTTTTACTTTTTACCCATTATCAGAGTAGTGAGTTATTTGTAATAGTTACCTCCAACAGTGGCTAATAAACTTTTAACAATATTTTAATGATTTCTTTTTTTAAGTATTATTATTTATGTATTCAATATGTATCAGTCAATCACAGTAATTATTTTTTTTTGGTACTGGGGATTGAACCTAAGGGCATTCTACCTCTGAGCTATACCCCCAGCCCTGTTTTATATTTTTATTTTGAAACAGGGTCTTGCTAGGTTGATGAGAGTCTCACTACTTGCTGGGGCTGTCCTCAAACCTGCGATCCTCTTGTCTCAGCCTCCCAAGTACTGGGATTACAGGCATGTGCCACCACACCTGGCCGTAATTTTTTTAATTTTAAAATAATCCCAGAACAAGCCAGTGAAAGGTCGTTTAAGTTGGTCCCAATGTCCTTTTGAAACATCTCATGAATCATTAAAATCTCCCTTGCTTTTTGTCTCTCCAAGATGTACCAGGTTCATCTATTTTATTCCCTGTCCAGATGTGGAAGCAGCCATTCCTCCAAAGAGACTTTGTGGATTTTAGTAAGGACTGATTTTAGAGACCATAATCTGGGTGTTAGGGGTGATGACGGCTATTGAGAAGACGCTGCTTTGGACCCTTTCAGTGAACAGAGCTAGGATATTACACACACGTGTGCCTGCGCGCGCGCGCACACACACACACACACACACACACGCACACACTGATATTTCCAATTAAAATCCTTAAGGAACTCTTTTTTTTAAAAGCACAAGCATAGCACTGCTTTATTTTCACTTAAGCCAAGTATGTTGTGGGCTAAAAAGTATTTACACAAGATGCATGGTCTGCATTTTACATGTTAATACAAATTTCAGAACAAAGTATAAATTTTCTCTACTTTTCAATTTCACATATTTTTATCTGAAATACAGTATTTATAGAACAAAACAGATCCTGCAACAAAAGCAACATTATTAGGAGAGTTGTTTCTTTTTTGTGGTTGTATGGAGCCAGTCTTCCTCACTAAGTACCTATAGGGATTTTGCACATTTGTGGTTCTTGAATATAACCAAGAATGTGGTATTAATAAGGAAATATATACAAATCCAGCTAGACATTCAAGAAAACAGGCCTGACTTTTGACTTAAACCAAATTTGAAAATATATTTAAGAATAACACTCCCAACCACTATTAACACATTTTTTTTAATGCTTTTACAAAGCAAGTCCCAGGAGTTTACAATGGTCTATGCATCCACAGATCTCCTTATGGGGTGACCCTTAATCCTCTTCTTTCTCAATGTAGGTCTTTGCATTAACCCGTGCCATTTGCCTGGCCAAGTACCTGTCTCTAGCTGACATTAAAGTCTCCGCATTGAGGAACTCTTAATCTTGTACTTGAAGCTCTTTATTCTTTTTCTATACTTTTACTGGTGCATTGTAATTATACATCATAGTGAGATTCGGTGATACATACATGCACACATCACTTGGTCTATTTCCTCCAAATCCCACCTTGCTCCCCCTCCCTCCCCATACATGTTAGTGAGATCGGCAGTGATACCTTCATAGATGGACATAACATTATTTGAACTATTTCCTTCCTCAGTCCTCCTTTTTTCTTTCTGAAGGTCTTTATTCTTATACTGAAAATTTGGTTCCTAAAGACACTAACATAATCACTTGTATGTTTAATCCTACAATATATACATACAATGACTTACATATAATAATATAAATATTACTGTAATAATAAGATAATGAATAAAGTTTAAGTTTTTTGGCAATTTATTGTCCTTGATTATATCCCTTAGGGATATACCATCAAAACAGTGTGTTCTAAAGTCATTTGAATGACCATTTTGTTTGTGTAGTTATGATTATCAATGTGATATAGAATTACGTTTGTTTCCATCTTTATTTAATTTCACTTTTGAGTAAAAACCCTGTATGATACATTCAGAGACATCTTATATGTTGCCTCAAATGCCAATGAGGCCCACTCTTTCCCAGAGATGTTTCTTTTTAATTGTGGTAAGAGTCTAAGAAATCATTTATCTCACTTTAAGAGAGGGGAGCTCAACATGTTGCAGACAACGGGACCCCTAGAAACTTCACTAATGTGGTAGGACTCTGAGCTGCTGCTTCTTCTTCTCCTCCTTCTCCTTCTTCTTCTTTTACTTCGTGGTTCTAGGGGTTGAACCCAGGAGCATTCTACCTCTGAGCTACACCCTCAGCCCCTTTTTATTTTTCATTTGGAAACAGGGTCTTGCTAAATTGCTGAGGGCCTCGTTAAACTGCTGAGCTTGTCCTCAAACCTGCAATCCTCCTGTCTCGGCCTCCCAAGTACTGGGATTACAGGCGTGCGCCACCACGTCTGGCCTGAGGTTCTTCCATGCATGTGTTTCATGGCATCTTGAGTACTAGCCACATCCTACTTATTATATCCAGTTAGCACAATATTATCAAAGAAAAGAGCCAATATCATTTTCTGTGGGATACTGTTTTAGTTTAGGCTGCTAAAAAATTACTATGAATTGAGTGGCTTATAAATAACAGAAATTTATTTCTTGATGTTCTGGAGCCTGGAAGTGCAGGATCGGGGTGGCAGCATGGTCGGGTTCTGGTGAGGGCTCTCTCCCAGGTTACAGCCAGCTTCTTGCTGTATTCTCACATAGTGGGAAGAGGGTAAGAAAGCTCTTAGGGGTCTCTTTTATTTTTTATTTTTATTTTTTGCGGTACTGGGGTTTGAACCCAGGGGCATTCTACCTCCAAGCTACACCCCAGCCCTATTTTTTATTCTTTATTTTGAAACAGTCTCACAAAGTTGCAGAGGGCCTCACTAAGTAGCTGAGACTGGCTGTGAACCTGCGATCCTCCTGTCTCAGCCTCCCAAGTACTGGGATTACAAGCATGCGCCACCATGCCTGGCTATAAATTTTTTGAAATATAGCAATCAGTGGATGTGGTGGTACATGTCTATAATCCCAGTACTTGGGAGGTTGAGACAGGAGGATCACAGGTTTAAGACCAGCCTCAGCAACTTAGCAAGACTCTCAGCAACCTAGTGAGACTCTGTTTCAAAACGAAAAAATTAAAAAAGGGCTGAGGGTGTAGTCTGAAGTTTGAATGTCCCTGAATTCAATCCCTAGTAACACACACACACACACACACACACACACACACACACACACACAAAATC
>PVJS01021272.1:0-31671 GCA_004027185.1 Glis glis
ACCTCAAGAGGCCGAGGTAGCATGCCGGGTGTGGTGGTGCACGCTTGTAATCCCAGTACTTTGGGAGGCGGAGACCGGAGGATCCGGGTTCGCGGCCAGCCTCAGCTCTCTCTCTCTCTCTCTCTCTCTCTCCCTCCCTCCCTCCCTCCCTCCCTCCCTCTACTTAGTGAGGCCCTCCGCAACTTCATGAGACCCGGCTTCAAAAATAAAGTATAAAAAATAGGGCCGGGGGTGTAGCGCGGAGGTAGAACGCCCCTGGGTTCAATCCCCGGTACCGCAAAAAAAAAAAAAAAAAGAGGCCGAGGCAGAAGGATCCAAGTTCTTGGCCAGCCTGGGCAACTTAGCACAGGACTCTGTCTAAAAAAACCCCCCAAACAAAAAACACCTACATTCCTTAAAAATTTAAAACATCAGATCACCATGTGTGACCCAGGGGTTCCACTTCTGGGTGTCAAAAGAATTAAAAGCAGGTTCTTCAAGAAATGTCTACACACCCGGATTCATAGGAGCACTATTCATAAGAGTCAGCGATGGAAATCCCAGTGCTCATTGATAGATGAACAGATAAACAGAATGTGGTCCCACCTATACAATGGAATATCATTCACTTCAAAAGGAAGGGAATTCTGACACACACTACCACTTGGATGAGCCTTCAGAAAATGACGTAGGATCTGTTACATGAGGTCCCTGGAGGAGTCAGGTCCACAGAGACAGGAGGATGGGCTGCTAGGGCTGCGGAGCGGAAGGGGGGTTTCACTTTGGGAAGATGAGTTTTGGAGGTAGACGGTGGTGATGGTTGCAGTGTGGATGTGCTCAGTGCCCCAGCTGTGCACCTAACAGTGGCGAACACCCACGTGTGCGGGGACCCCCCCTCAGTGCTCCGCCGACCTACCATGGTTCACGGCGGGTACGGGGTGGCTATCAGGCAGCGCACACCTTCACCTCATGCAGGTAGCAAGCAAACGGCAAGAGGTGGATTTGGTTAGTGGGCCCTGTGTGTGGTAACTGTGACAAGACAGCCCACCCCCATGCATGTCCACTCCCACTCCCACCCAAGGGCAGCAGGTGCCCACGTCCCCACAGGGGGACAATGATGGACACTCCAGACTTATTTTTCTTTACCAATCTCTGTAGCCAAAACAAGGGTCTTTTCCTCAGGCATGTCTGTGCCCATCTCTTCAGATATTTACGGTCGTTTTGCGTGACTGTCAGGGCTCCCCTTCGCATGCTTGTTTGAAAAGCTCATCATGAGTTGAATAGTGCCCCCCAAAAAGGTCAGCGTCCTAATCCCCAGAATGTGACCTTATTGGGAAAGATGTGACGAAGGTCCTGGAGAGGAGCTGACTGGCACCACCTTCCCAGCCTCCCAGCTTTCCGCCTCCTCCCTCACTGAGGCCAAGGCGCCGTCCTTCCGTCCTGGACGGGGGTCACAGGCTGTGGTGGCTGCCCGTCCCTGCCCGGGTCTGTAAGGCGGGGCTTCTCCCCACCTCTCAGATGCAGAGGCTGGGCCCAGGCAGTGAGTCTGCCGACACCAGACTCCTAGAGGAGCCCAAGGGAGCACTGTGCACTGGGTTGTCATGGAAAGTTACATCCGGTTCCCGCCCTCGGGGAGCTGTGAGTCAGCGTGGCCAGGCAGTGACTGGCAGAGGTGACAGCTCGGCAGACGGCTCTGCCCAGGCACACCAAGGTGGCTTGGCCTTGCATGGAGGTGTGCCAGGGCCTCACCCTCTTGCCACCCTGGGAGGCTGAGAAGGGTGCCCAGGGTCAGCGGCCTGGCCCGCCCAGGGATCTGCGTCTCCCACAGAGTACCCAGATGATGACAGCAACTTCCCAGGAAGGAGCCCCAGGTGGTGGAGGGTCCCAGAGCCCTGGCCTGCCAGTCTCCTGGTGGGTGGGCCCAAAGGCAGGGCCTGCAGCCTCAGCCCCACCCCAGGAGTGCGTGGGGGAAAGGGGGAGCTCTGTGAAGTCACCGCCTGAAGGGCTTCCGGGCAGGGGCCAAAGTTCACATTGTGTGGGCAGCTGTGTAGCCAGGCTGGCAGGAAGCCGAGGGTGGCCCACGCTGGGGACTGTCCTCCTGCATGGCATGGCCACACCACAAAGGCTCCCTTCTTCAGACAAGGGCCCCCTCGGGGCGGCAGGTCAGCGATGGGCCCTTTTCCCACCATCTGGCTCCTGGTGGCTCCTCTGCAGCCCACCCCACAAAGCAGTCCTGGGGCCCACAGGGTGCCCAGCTCGCAGATGGGACTCAGAACCAAACAAGCTGGGCACGGGGTGGTCACGTGGACCCACCAGGGGAGGCACAAGGTAACACCACCCAGGGTGCGTTGCTGTGCCCCGGGGGCAAGTCAGATCCTGGCAGGCCAGGGAAGGGCTGGAGGCTTCGCACCAGGGCTGGGCATTCTGAGGGAGGGGTGGCAGAGGGCCAAGGTCTGGAACCAGAGAAGTGGACTTGGCCCCATGGGAGCCCTCAGGCCTGGGATGTGGGGAGCGGGTCAGGCCTCTGCTCGGCCCCCATCCCATGTAGGAAGAGACCAGGAGCCAACAGTGCGCACTGGCCGCAGGGCAGGGTGACCTTGAGCACATCCGTGTCCATCTGAGCACCGAGGCAAAGTGCCCACAGCCCACCCGGCTGTCATAGATGGGGTCAGGACCAGGGCGACAGTGCAGGGGACACAGGTACCAGAGGGCTGTAGCTCTCCACTCTCAAGGAAGCTCTCCACTTTCACATGGAAGCACCCCTTTGGGAACGTCACTGGTTCCCACCCTGAGGCGTCCCCAGTAGCCGTTTCCCTGTATCCAGGAGGCTCCTTGGTCTATCCTTCCGCCTGCTGGCCACTGTCAAAGGTGCCACTGGCAGGGAGAGGCTGCAATCCCCAGTCCGCCATGTCTCAGGCTCCCCTTGTGCCAGCCGTAGCCTCTCACCGACTCTCACTCCTTCCGCCAGAGCCCCAGGGGACAGGGAGCCACCCACCCCCAGCTAATGACAATGGTCAGGAGCTGGAGAGGCTGGACTTGCAGAGTGGCCCTCGGCGCAGCTGTGACCAGGCCAGCCGGGCCACCAGGCACCCCTGCACTGCAATCGTCCCTATTAATTTCCAGAAAATTACCCCAGCCCGTCATTTTGTGGAGTCACCTCTGATCTTAAATGACCCGTAAACCACGTGTTTATAGTTGGGCTTAGTTTCCCCAGGGGAAACCGACATCTAGAGCATGTGGAGCCCTGGGCCAGCAGCGAGGGGCAGCACCCAGGTCCACAAGGCCCTTCCCAGGAGCGGCCCAGGCGCACGGCAAAGGGGGCAGAGGACAGGTCTGCTCTCTGGGAAGCCGCCCAAACCACGGCAGGCCAGGTACAGCCAAGTTCCCGCGAGTGTAGTATGCCACAGGTAGAAACGAGGGAGGGAGGGGTGCAGGGGTGTCCTGGCTCCACCAGCCCTGGGGGCGTGCTGAAGGTGCATCCACTTCTAGCCCGTGCCCAGCTTTCTTTTTTCAATCCCCTGGGGATTGAACCCAGGGTGTTCTACCTCCGAGCTACACCCCTGGCCCTATTTTTTATAATTTTGAAACTGGGTCTCACGAAGTTGTGGAGGGCCTCACTAAGTAGCTGAGGATGGCCGCGAACCCGGATCCTCCGGTCTCTGCCTCCCAAGTACTGGGATTACAAGTGTGCGCCACCACGCCCAGCTAACCTGTGCCCGGCTTCCTGAAGGCCTTCCTGTGGCCACCAGGGCCCTTCCCTTCTTGATGCTCCTGGGGAGAAGGTAGTCAGGGCCAGCCGCAGGAGGCAGGAGCTGGCTGGCCATGTGGAGAAGGGCGAGCCAGGTCTATGGCTACCTTGCCGGGCGTGGCTTCATCTCAGTTGGGCACTGCCAAGGCCTGGATTCCCACGGTCAGGTAATTGAGCAAGAGCCTGTGCAGCAGGCAGCCGTTTCTGGGTGGAACACTTCCCCTCTCATTAGGGAGCGGAAGAGACATCAGAAAAGCACCCTGCAAGGACACGCCAAACTTGGGCTTCTGGGGAGCCTTGCCTCCTGGATTCTTCTGGATCCTCAAGGCACAGACCTGTAGACTTAGGGTCATTTATCAAAGCCTTTCCCGTGGGATCAAGGGCTCACCAAGCACAGTGAGATGGGGCTGCAGGCCTGTGGGCAAAGGAAACGAAGCTCTTCTTAAAAGGGGCTTCCGAAGCCTCAGTAACACGCAAAGCCCTAAGACTCAAGTCCAGGACCTGCCCACACCCAGGGCTCAGAGTCCAGCAGGGCGCGGAGCCACGCGGAGCAACCCACAAAAGAAGACCTCACACAGTGCCGGCTTCATGTTTCACAACTTTAATAGAATATTCTAACTATTCTGTACAAATTGAAAACACCGTATTCAGTTACAAATGTTATCAGGTAAGGCTGAGCACTCTCTACATGCCTGGTCACAGTGTGGACACGGCTGTCCCCAGCTGCCAGAGACCACTGCTACACACTCGGAAACCCACACACCAGCTGCCAACCAGTCACAACAAACCCAGGGCTTTTAAGACAGGATGAGTGGTGGGGTCCAGAAATGGGAGTTACTGAGAAAGCAAGACGTGACTTCACACACCAAACTGAAAAGCTGTGCTCTGCAGCCCAGCCCCTCCCCGGAGAAACCCAAGGAATCCCGGCCCTCTGGCTCTGCCGCGGCACCCTGACAGCAACACAGGGTCTGTATGTCATAGAACAAGCTCCTGCCCTCAGCCGCTGGCTGCAGGAAGCAGCACGGTTTCTTCCACACAGGCCTCGCTCCCACTAGGGGACGGCACACCCTTCTGGTCAAGTCACCAGTACGGTTTTGCAAATGGTAAGAATGGGCCACAGTTTAAGTTCGAAGTCCTCCAAGCATATATGAATAAATAAATACGAAGAAGGTGTGTACCACAACCCACCCTGACCCCTAGGAAACTACAAGGCGAGAGAAGCTAAGGAGAACATGGCCTTCCACTACTTGGCTCTTCGGAGATGACTGGGACACAAGGGCGGTGGCAGCTTCCGCTCACGGCAGATTCAGGCTGGCAACAGTGTGGGTTTCTTCAAATCCAAGGGAGGGCTCAGTGCAGCCAGAGCGGCAGAGGCGGCCTGGGGAATGCAGGCCAGACCGCCGCCCCTTTCTGGGGGCCCTCCCCAAGGGCAGGGCCTGGGAAAACCCAGGGCTGCGGGCACCAGGGCCGCAGAGGGTGCTAGAACTAAACCTCCTATTTCTGAAATGCATTTCAGTTGCCACTGTACAAGTTAAGCAAAATAAGAAGGAGAAAGGAAAGGAAAGTGAAAACCATGCACTTGAGAACGCGTCAGATGTAAGCACTGTGGCTGGGCGCGCCGCAGCAAGCACCGAGGCCGCGCAGCCCGGAGTCCCGACGCGTCCGAGCCCGCGCAGGCGCCTCACTGCTGCTTGCACTCCGCCGGCTGGCTGGGCTCCTTCTGCAACGAGACAGGCAAGACTCGTGGAGAGCAAAGCCAACACCGCCCCCAGCACCTCCAAACCACACCAACTCCAGAATGCAGTCCACTCCTTACCCAAGAGCGGACTGACGCGAGTGACATAAAAAGGAAGCTAATTCCCCAGAGGAAAGCAGCAGCACGGCTATTATTTTTTTGTACCCCCAGTACAGGGGACTAAACCCAGGGAGGTACCCACTGAGCTACATCCCCAGCCCTTTTATTTTGTATTTGGAGACAGGGTGTCACTAAGTTGCCCAGGCTAGCTAACCTCAAACTTGCGACCCTCCTGCCTAGGCCTCCCGAGTCACTAGGGTGACAGGCATGTGCCTGTCAAACCAAGGTATGTTTTGTTTTCAAGACATGCTTGTGAAGCATTCTAACTTGTGGAGTACAGATGGGAGGCTCTCCTGGGGCCCGAGATTAATTGTCTGTATGGGGTTCCGCATAAGATGCAGGGAGGCAGCGGAGGCTTGGTGCCTGCCGGGCCCTACCAAGTCCTCACCTCTCTGGCGCAGCGCCGGCCCCGGGTGGGCCGTGCCTAGACGCTCACCCAGGGAGCGCGGCCCTTCTAGCAGGGCTGGCTCTGCTAATGGGGAAGAGCGCCCAAGCACATCCACACTCTAGTGGCCTGTGGCACAGGAGCAGGCGGCGAGCTGGTCGCTACTGAGAGCTGCGCACACCCCAGCAATCTGGACGCCTGGGGAGCGCCTACTCCTGAGGGGCAGACCAGCGTCGACAGAACAGGGGCACAGCGCTTGTACTGCTCAAACCACATTCAGGACCCCTTCAGTTTTATGCAGAGGCCAACAATAGTCTAATAAGAATGATCTCAATAGTAGTTTTGAACTGAAAGTTTACTAATTTATAACCCAGAATTCCTGGCAGCTATGATAAAGAAATTACTGACTATAACTTGACAAGCCTGCAGAAAAGCCTGTGCTACATGGGTCAAAAGGACATCCATCAGGCGTGGTGGAGCATGCCTGTAACCCCAGCGACCTGACTCAGAAGGCTGAAGCAGGAGGATCACAATTCAAGGCCAATGTGGGCAAGTTAGTGAGACCCCATCTGAGAAAATAAAAAGGCGCAGGGATGCAGCTCAGTGATATAGCGGCCCTGGGCTCAGTCCCCAGTGACAATGACACACACACACACACACACACACACACACACACACACACCCTGCATCCCGGTGACACCACCACCATCTTCTATGGTATAAACCTGGGCGAGAGTTCGTGCTTTCAGAAGTCACATTTAAGGGGTAAAAACCCCATATAAAGGATGTGTGAAAGTACCAAGTAAGAACCTCAGACACTGCTGTAAGCTGTTTCTAAGTGTCAGGCAAAGAGCACAGGTATCAGCCCAAACCCACCTCTCGTTCTGGACCTGGCCTCTGCCCAGCACAGAGGCAGGTACTGAGAGGGAAGTCACCCTGCCTGCACCTCAGCTGCCCCACAGGCTCCCAAGGAGCCCGACCGAACACCCAAGGCAAAAAGTAATCGGTGTCGGCAGCTGGACGCTTAAGGCTGGACCTGGAGGTAACCAACACAGCAGCCCAGGGCACCGAGCCGCTGGCCTTGAGCAGGTGGGGAGGTGGGGGTGCCCGAGGGCGGGAGGGCAAGCAGTGGGCAGCAGGGATGGGCGTGTGCTGCTCGAGGAGCTGGGTTAGAAAATGCAAACCATGGCTGGGAGTGCAGCTCAGTAGTTGGCCTTGCCTAGCATGCAGGAGGCCTGAGTTCCATCTCCAGCACTGCCAAAAAAAAAAAAAAAAAAAAAAAAAAATTTTGCATGGGGGCATTCAAGGGAGTACGCAGGGCGAGCTGGAGCGAGGGGCAGGGGGGAGAGTCTCCATATCTTTGTGTGTATCAATCATACACACGCCATGTCACACAGCACAGAGTATTACGAGATTTATTCTACGCTGCATAAATGAAGTCATATCTTTTTTAACCATGAGAATATAGTATCTGCCTAAAAACCAAGGCTGGGAGTGTAGCTCAGTGTTAAGAGTGTGGCTTATTAGCATGTGAGAGGACCTGGGTTTGATCCACCGCACCGAAAGAATCCCATAAAACAAACACAAACCCCCCAATAACTTGGGTGAAAGAACCTGGCAGAGGGAACAAAGTCCTCACTAAAACAGACACTCCGGCAAGGCTGCTGTGTGCAGAGCCGTACAGGGGCAAGCGCGTGGCCATGCGGTCCCGGGCCTGGCTCTGAGGGAGCCACCTCTCCTCTGGGTGGGAAGGCAGCCTGAACCCCCTGCAACTCACCCTGCCAGGCCGTGAGGGAGTACACACACAAGTCCCTGCAGCCGGGCGACAAGAGCTGGGGAGTAAGTTTTATGAATGAGACGCTTACTAATTTGGCCTGTTATACAGGCTGAAACAAAAACTGCAACTACACTGGAGCATCTGTCTTGTCACCCATTTAATGAGGGCTTGGTCACCTAACACCAGCCCATCAAAGGAGTCAGTGTCTTTAAAGGCAGCAACTGGGCCAAACCCTGCCCACTGTGGGACATCCACAGGTGGGGTTCTGGGAGGACAGTCAGCCTGAGGAAAGGCAGGGGAGAGGCCACCAACACACTGCACTACACCAGCTGCGCTAGGGAACGAGGTTCCCATCCCTAGCAGAGAACACTAAACGCCGATGGATGACATGCATCCAGGATTTGCTTCAAAATGACTGCTGGGGCAAGCCCTCAAGGGAGGCCGGGCCCGGGCACCTACAAGGTCGTGCTGCCACCTGGGCAGCGCCTAATAAACTAGTCCCCACTCCTCCCGATGGGCAGGAGCCCCTGCTGCACTGCAAGATGCTGGTGCACACACTGCTCCTGGCACCACTATCCCCATCCTTCTTCTTCCCATGAGAGTCTAATGACTGGCAAGAGCCTTTCCCGCCTCCCACTGCTACCAGCCCACCAGGACAGAGGGAGCTACTAGGACTGAATAAACACGGGAGTGGCCGAGGCTCACTCCCATCTATAACTGGTTCTTTCCTCATCCAACCAAAACACCCCACCAACCTCGCAGTGGCACTGCTAACTGCTCACACCCAGACACCAATCACTAGGCACGTTGAAAGTCTGCCCCCCCCCATTGGTCTACCTAACACCTGACTCTGAAAGCATCGACATCCCAGACACACGTGCAGCGATTTCAGGGGTCCGTCTCTAATGCAGCACAGCGGGGACAGCAAGTGTACAACAGCCTCCATCAGGGGTGCTTGTCCATGATGGCTTCTGGGACCCTCCCGCAAGCCACTGACCTCAGGCTCCGTTCTGCAGGCTTCCGGGAGAGCAGTACCGCAGGATTAACAATGCCACCTGACCTACAGGCCTGCTTCCAGGTTAGCAAGAAACCCTGCGCTCAGAAAGCAGAGGCCAAATCTAGTTTTTGTTCATTGGTTTGAAAAGCTCTGTATAAACACCCTCCCTGGGAAGCCCCAGGGTAGCCCTACTGCACGGTGTGTGTGCCAGATGGCAGTTTGCTCTGCGTCCCCAAAGTCAAAGCAACACATCGTCCAAAGTACAGACCAAAGTACAGCAGTTTGGAAGTTAGGTATGAATGGATTCCACCTTACCTAGGAACGTATGAATGATTAACAGACAAAAATTACACCTATATGGGGAGAAAAATTGAAAGGAACTGTCAGCATGATAGAATATGAAATGCACAAAATTATACAGGAGGAAGCAGCCACAATTCTCATATTACAAAAGGGCTGTAAAATACTGAACGGGAACAACTTCAGCACAGCAGGGCTAGTCTTTCAGACATGGTCGAAACACAGCATCTTCAATTTAACAGACTACTTATTCCCAACACCAGCACAGCCTTCCCTTCCTTGCTTTCTTCTGCTTGTACAGACTCGGCTGGTACCAATCACTTTAGAGAGGTGCATGTGAAGGGACAGACATGTCACATCATGAGCTGAGGACAGCAGGACCCTAGGGCCGCCCACACTGGCAGATCTCACCGCACACTACGAGCCTCCCGTGGTCCAGTCACTCCCGCCCCGCCCCATCAGTGAACCAAAGGCTTCACGAGGTGGCGACTCGCTGCTTTATGCCAACCACCTGGGTCACCTGGTGAGATGCTTTGAGAAAACGGGCAGTTTCCTGAGAGGAGACAGAAGGGAGAACACAGAACAGGGGAAAAAGAAAAACAAAAACAGAGAAACAGAACCCACGGAGACGCAGCGAGACAAGCACGGCGTAGGCCTGGGGCGCGGGGCCATAGGGTACGGCTCCAGAAGCCTCCCAGCCCCTCTCTAACTGCCACCATGACCACCGTGCTCACTCGGGGCCCAGGGCAGCTGAAGGTGGAATGATCCCAGTGTGGAGTGCGGGCGGGAGCCTCCACCTGCCCTGCCCCCAAATGCACTCCACTCAAGGCAGAGACCCGGCGTCCTTCCTGTAGCCCTGTGCTCCTGGCAGTACAGAGCCCCGTGACCTACAGGCCAACCTTTAAAGGAGGGGCGTCTCCACAAGCTTGCTCCCAGAGCCGTATTTATAAGGCACATTTCTAAAAAGTCGAAGACCTTCTCCCGTCCTTCCACTATGCACATGCATTCATGCAAACATCCGGGCACCACACCAACTGACTACGCACCAGCTCATTACAGTGACAACTCCAGGGCACATTACACTAAGGTAAACATGGCACGAACAGTGAAAAACAGCTAACCAGGTAGAGATACAGGTCACAGGAACACCAGGGAATGGCACAGTGCAACGGCCCATCCTATGTTGGTTCTAACGTGCAGGTGAGTGGCATATCTTCTTGAGAGAGAGTCCCCACTAAGGCTCAGGACTGCGCCAGAGCTGCTCTGGGTATCCTTGACTGCAGCTCACCCAAGGCCACAAATAAAAACCCTAATTTATAGGTAAAGTTAGTGGGTTGCCCACTTGTCGTTCTTTTAAATCTGCTTTCCTTAGGAAACTGTCCATTTTGAAATATTTGAGGTACACATCTAAGATATCTAGGACATTTCACTATTCTCAGCCCAGGTATAACTAAAATTATGCCTACAATTCCATCATTCTATTCATCAGCAATAAATAATCCCCCAAAGTGTCTTCTTGCACCTTTTCTAAACACACACAGGTGGTGTGTGTCCATTAACTGATTCCCTTAGGAGAACGAGAGGCCTGGGGACTGAAGGTGCTCTGCTGAGCGGCTACCGTGACCCGAGAAGCGGTCCTCAGCGCCTTCACCCGGCACTCCAGCCAGACCTGGGTGTCTCAACAGTCCCTCATTCAAGTGTTTTTCTGACATACTTTTAAGTTTTCTAATTAGAAAACAACAAATACAAGCACACATTCTTAATTCCACTGCCTCACAGTGGGGAACATTTTTCAAAGTTCAACAGTGTAGTTAATAGGCCTAGGTTTGTGGAGCCCCAAACAACTAACCTTGGGGTTAATTTCGGCATCATCCTCATCTTCTCCCTCCTCGTCGCCTTCCAGTTCCTGTATTAAAAGTTAAGGAGTGAGAATTAGCCGGAAAGATTAATTGAAGGCTGGACTGACTTCTTGTGAAGTCCCACCAACAAACAAACGAAAATCCTTTCAGGAGCCATCTCTGCCCCCACCAGTGGCTATACCACTTTCTGTGGACACAGTGGCACTTCTGGGTGCCTCTGTTCTCACAGATAACCCTGAAAGAACACTCTTTTGAAAAAGTAGATACTATTTATGAAATGACGGTTCTCTGGGATATATTCTCCTAAGCCAACTGCAGGGTCAAATCCTGTGCACCTGCAGCACGTGCTGTACGTTTCTGGTTGTTAAGACAGGTCGGGTCATAGGCAGCGTAGCAAGGATGGGCATAACGGGGTCTGCGACTCCACAGCTGCAAGCTGAGGCTTCATGCCATGTTTCTTTTTTTTTTGCGGCACTGGGGATTGAACCCAGGGGCGTTCTACCTCTGAGCTACACCCCCAGCCCTATTTTTTATTCTTTATTTTGAAACAGGGTCTCACGAAGTTGCGGAGGGCCTCACTGAGTAGCTGAGGCTGGCCGCAAACCTGTGATCCTCCGGTCTCAGCCACCCAAGTACTGGGATTACAAGCGTGCGCCACCACGCCCGGCTTCATGTCATGTTTCTTACCTCCTCTTCTCCTTCCTCACCTTCTTCAAACTGGAGGGGAAAAAAAATGGAAAACATTTTTAGGTTTATAAAATAAAGACAGTAGCTGCCCTAGATGCCAGTCCCATCAAGAGCCCTCACTAGTCTGGCCAAAGGAGAGCAGGAAGCCCAGCTGCTGCCACCGGGCAGAGGCAGCAAGTGCTGGCTCCATTCGGGTCCTCTGGAGGCGGGCGAGATGCTGCTGTGGGCTCTGGGGACACGCAACGCAGGCCCAGCCTGGCTGAGGGGCCGTGTGCTTGTGAGTTCTGCACTTTTACAGGATGTAGCAAACCGAAAGTCACTCAAAACAAGGGGTAAGGACAGGCAGGGTGACAAAGCAGGCGCCAGCCAGGGCATGCTAGACCCAGCTGAGGACCTGGCTGCGACTGCTCCCACCGTCGTCTTCAGACTGAAGCAGGGCAGTCAGGAGATGCCGGCAGTGTGATGAGCCAGTGTTTTCTTAATTGTCTACAAGGCTGACCTGAGCAAACCAGTAGCATAATTTTATCACATGTGGAATTTTGGTATCATTTTATACCTCACACAAGGGGAAAAGAGACCTTTATTAAGTAGCAACATAATAGGCCCTTGATGTTTAATCTTGAAGACAAACTCAAGTGCTCAAAGGAGAACCTGACATTACAGCTGAGTGGTCTTGCGTCAGTTTCTCTACCAGCCAGCACCCTACTGGTCACACTCAGATTCAAGCTCCAAACATGGGACTGGCAGCAAAAGCTAAAGCAAGCCACTGTGCTGCCCCACAGAATCAGGGCACAGGGACGTACGTGCACATGGTTTTGTCATGTATGGAACAATCCTCTTTTTGATACCACTCACAAAGAAAACGCCGTGCTGGTGTGACGTGGCTCAGGCGGAGCCCAAAGCTGGAACACTTTCCGACAGCGCCGCAGCCAGAGTGGTACCCAGCCAGAGAGTGGCGTGTTTCTTCCTGTTTCCTAACTGGCCTCGAAGAGAAGGGCTCTCGAAGTCTTTAGAAAGACTTCAGGAAGTCAGCTTCCAGTGGCAACTTCCTAATGTGTTCAAGCGCAGCATCACTGGGAACCTTTTTAAAGGTCTGCACTCTGTGTAGACCTGAGGCGCCCATCCCGACTGGCTGAGAGTCACTTCCTCCCCAACGCTTTTCTAGAGCAGGCGCAGTCTAGGATGCACCCAACACTAAGGAAATACTTTTTTACACCAACACTTAGTAAAACTCTGTGCCAGGCATTTTTTGTGTGTAGTACTAGGGATGGAACCCAGGGGCATTCTACCTCTGAGCTACACCCCAGCCCTATTTTATCTTTTATTGTGAAACAGGGTCTAAGTTGCTGAGGCTGGCTGTGAACCTGCAAATCTCCCGTCTCAGCCTCCCAAGTCCTGGGGTTACAAGTATGCACCAGCAGGTCGGCTTGCAGGCACTATTGCAAGAGCTCGATGAGTAAGTGGAGCCTTTGCTATCAGCTCCACCTGACAGGCAAGGACACTGAGGGAGAGGGCGCACCGCTGCTGGGGGCAGAACGAGGGCTCACCTAAGCAGCTGGACGGGAGCTAGCACTTGTCTAATCTGAGGCAGTGCACACACAGAAGGGAAGAGCAGACAAGTACACATGCGTCACGCGCACTGTCCTGACACTGCCTATGTGCCACGAGAGAGGACTGTCCATGCACTGCCCACTTGAGCCTTTCCAATTGACGGGTATGTGATCAAAAGTGTGAAGACGAGAAGCCAGGCCTGGTGGTGTGTGCACACCTGTAATTCCAGTACTTGAGAGGCTGAGACAGGTTTGAGGGCAGCCTCAACAATGTAGAAAGACTCTCAGCAACCTAGTGAGACCCTGTTTCAGAACAAAAAAGAGATTTTTTGTAGAATGCCTCAGGGTTGTACCAGGGACATAGGTAGAATGTCCCTGGGTTCAATCGCCAATACCAAAAAAAGAAAAAGTTTGAAGACTAGGGCAGGGGATGCAACTCAGTAGTAAAGGGCTTGCCTAGCAAGCATGAGACCAAAAAAAAAAGAGAAAAGTCTGAAGACCATTGGTCTGGAGATGAGCTTTCCAAAGCCCTTAGGGATGACCATTAGCCCTTAGTGGGCTACTTATTCTTAAATCAACATAAATATTACTCATCACAACAGCTATATTTCAAGACCTCAAAGTGGACACACACGGTCAGTGCCACTGCACTGGACAGAGCAGGCGGGACAGTCCCACATCCAGAGAAAGTTCTACTAGAAAGTGCCAGTCTGAGCTGGGCATGGTGGCACACTCTTGTAATCCCACTACCCAGGAGGATGGCAGGTTTGCGGCCAGCCTCAGCTACTGAGTGAGTCCCTCCGCAACTTAGTGAGACCCTGTTTCAAAATAAAGAATAAAAATAGGACTGGGGGTGTAGCTCAGAGGTAGAATGCCCCTGGGTTCAATCCCCAGTACCACACACACACACAAAAAGTGCCAGTCTGGACTTATATATGAGTAACCAGCATGTTCTAAAACCCATGTCTCCAACTGCTCTGTGCTTTAGGGACCCAACCCTGCTGGCTGTGCTCGCATGCCCTGGGGATAAGCAAGCTGTGTTCTACAAGCTCAGGGGCGAGCCCGAGGTCGTCCAGTCCACACACACCAACCCGGCCCCTCCTGTGTCCGTGCAGCACCTCAGTACCCGAGGAGCGGTGTGACAAGTGGCCACCTCGGGGTGGGGGCAGGCCACTGGATCCCACCAGGGTTCCTTCCTGAGCCCGACCTGAAGCCCAAGAGACCTCATGAGAGTGAGCCTAAGCGCTCTCAAAGCAGAGAGCAACAGATCGCAGGACAAACAATACCCACAGATCAAGGCGACAAGGGACGACCCAAGCCTGGGTCACGATGGGGACCTGCGCCAGCCACAACCAAACAATGGCTTGCTAAGCAATGCTCAAGGCTTGGCCTACTTCACAGTGCAGGGTCTCTGCCAGGCTAGCACGAGTACGCTGCCAATGACTGCTGGGTGTGGCCAGACCCATCTGGAGGCGGCTTCCTCCTTCTCCTGAGTTCCCTGGCGCTCTCAGGCCTTCCACCAGACAGCGAAGAGCGTCACTACCTGAATTTACCGAGTGACTCGCTCTGCTGACTTCTAAGGTTCTCCTCTGTCTAGTCTGTTTCTCCCAACATGGGAGAGAGAGCAGTGGGACCACGTATTTGCTTGATGATGCAATACAAATCTTAGGCTCTGGGGCTTTCCAGGCCACGGTTGGTTCAGGGCCTCTGTGCCCACAGAGGCAAGCACCCAGGTGGCAGTCCCCACCCCCCAAGCCACATACATTGTCGTCGTCCTCTATGGCCTCCCCAGTGAAGTAGAGCACAGCCCGCGGCACTATCCGCTCACGGAAGAAGTGTCCGATTTCAAAATCTGAGGCTAACGTGAATTCCGAGTCTTCATCCTGAGAGTGAAAAGCAATGCATTAACTCTTTTCAGGGGTAAACACATTCGCTCCAACCCCTTACCCAGTCCTCACTCCGCACTTCTGGTGGGGACTGTGGGTGGCAGTCACCATGTACCCACAGCCACTAAAACAAAAACAAACAAACAAACAAACAAACAAACACAAACACGGCAGAGCAGGCAAGGAGCACGGCCGAGACTCTTCCACCTGCCCACAGGTTTCAGGCTCCAGGGAGCTGGAGGACTGACGGGCACCTGTCTGCCGCTGAGGCCGACGCACGCGACACATACCTTTCCCCAGCCTGAGGAGTAATGACTGCCCATTAACCCGATGCCCAAGGGGGCAGGAACAGACTAAAAAGAGTAGGCACCGACTCAGGAAAGAGAGACTTCAAAGGAAAACAAGACTTTTTTGAGGGGGTACTGATGATTGAATCCAGGGGCGTTCTACCTCTGAGCCACATCCCCAGCCCTTTTTATTTGGAAACAGGGTTTTGCTAGGTTGCTGAGAGCCTTGCAAGTTGCTAAGGCTGGCCTTGAACCTGCAATCCTGCCTTGACCTCCCAAATACTGAGATTACAAGCGTGTGCCACTATGCCCGGCTAAAAATAAGACTTGACAACATGAATCTTACCAGTGATTCTCCGTCCCCAGAGGCTAGAAAAAGAAAAGACAAAACGTTATCTCTATTACATTAAGAACCAAAAAGTTGAAAGCCCCCCGAGGAGGAAGCTCAGTTGGCACAAAATGGACATTTCACAAGCCATGGGCTTTGTCGGACACCACCCAGGCTCTACGCCGCCTCGAGGCCGCCTCCACAAGCTCACCCACACTTCTGCTGAAGCTGCCCCATGCCCACCCAGGCCACGTGTGGGCTGCTGTCCATGCTTCTCATGGAAACTGCTAGAAGAGGCCAAGTTTCAGAAAAGCTTGACAAGTTTAAAGGATCAACAGACAGAAAGGTCTATCGGTGCCCCCAAGGAGGCCTGGTGCACCTTGTGCTGTACAGGGATTTTTTTTGGGGGGGGGTACCGGGGATTGAACCCAGGGGCCTCCGAGCTACACCCCAGCCCTATTTTTTATTCTTTATTTTGAAACAGGGTCTCACTGAGTTGTGGAGGGTCTCACTAAGTAGCTGAGGCTGGCTGTGAACCTGCGATCCTCCTGTATCAGCCTCCCAAGTACGGGGATTACAAGTGTGTGCCACCACGAACAGCTTGTACGGGGAGATTTAACTCATGCCCTGCAGAACTGTACATGCTGTGGCAAGAGGAAAGAAACCCTTGAGCCTGTGTGTACCTAATGCTTATGAGGGACCAAAACCTGGCTGTTTGTTATGGAGGAAGGAGGGAAAAGCGTGAAGAAGAAAACAGAATTGGTAGAGAACGGGGTTTGATGGATGGCTCACAAACTGAGAACTATGAGCAACCAAAGCCTGGAAGGAATTCTGGAGAGGGACCTCTGGCTCCCCAGGCAGGCTGGGGCACCCAGGGGACACGATACAGCACAAAAAGGAGGGGTGGGGGGTCAGCAGAGGGAGGGGCAGGCATTCTCTTCAGTTTACTTAGAGCTCCAAGTTTCTGCCTGGGCAGTAGCCAGGCAAATAAAGGTAAATAAAGACCCATCCCTTCCCTGCAAAGGATGACAGTCCCGCTCCTACCGTCCCAGCTCTCTGCCCGGAATGCTGCCTGCCCACCACCAAAACCCAGGATGCAGTGGCCATTCCCGCCTGGGAGGCACAGGCCTTGACTCTCTGAGAGCCAGCTGAGAACACACTACAGCAACAAAGCCAGTTCATGTGTGTGTGCAATGATGAGCCCACCAGCATACCTTTCAGGGGGTTGAAGAAGTTGAAAAACGACTCATTGGGGACTTGCTTAGTGATGGTCCTGACAGTGCCCCGCCCCTTATGCTTCTGCTTTTTCTTGATGGTTTTGACTGTAACATTTTTTCCTTTCTTCCAGTCAATAGTGCACCTACAGTGACAAGACAATAGTCAGGGACACACGCTCTAGGAGAACATCACAAGGCATACCGGAAGCAAGCCACAGCTCTATGCTAAACCTGGAACATCTGATAAACAAATCTGCAAACCAAGCACTACAAACAAGGCCTCTGAAATCCATTGCAAGGGTGGCCAAGGATAAATGGCCTGGTCCTCTCTTGCTCCGGGTGCCATTGCCACCTCAAGTTTCGAGCTTCTGGAATGATAATGGCAACGATTCCCCAAGACAGTCTATAAAGATTCTGAAACACATCTTCTTTATTTGTGTGTGTGGTACTGAGGATTGAATCCAGGCGCATTACCTCTGAGCTATATCCCCAGACCTATTTTGTTTTTTATTTTGAAACACAGTCTCACTAAATTATTAAGGCTGACCTTGAATCTGTGATCCTCCTGTCTCAGTCTCCCACGTACTGGATTACAGGTGTGCGCTACCACATCCGGCTCTGAAACATGTCGTCTATGACAAGGCCCTGTCAAGTCTGCACGTCGGACAACAACCTGCTACCTGCTGCCCTTGAGCCCAGAGCACAGGTGGAGTTACCGATTCAGGTACCTACTTTCCAAGACAACTAAGTCAGCAGATAACAGGGGACCACTGAGACTGCTGATGACCAGTGCAGAACACAGGGCCCAGGATGTGTTCATGGCCTTGGGCACAGCTGACACCTAGCTGCAGCTGAATGCCATCTGCTCAAGGATACACTTGGAAAGGCCAGGCCCTTTCTCACCTGATGGCCTGGCCCTGGGAAATGATCTTTCTGTTTTATTCCAGCCATTCAAGTCTAGCAGGATTTTAATAAAGCCCCAAATTATTTATATAGGGAGATTCACAACAATAAATACTTCCTGCTAATGAATAAGAGTGTTTTAAGTCAATTTCCAACAGTCAAACATACCAAAAGGAATTAATTCTAAGCTAAATTCTCTCCTTGGTCATCTATAGAGACTCAAATCAACGTTAAGTCAAACATGTTGCCAATTTCTGAAGCAATACCTAATCAATACTGACGGTTTGTGCAGTACTCAACCTGCAGGACTGAACCCAGGCATGCTCTACCAAATGAGCTACGTTTTAAGCCCTTTCAGGGTTTTGCTAAGTTGCCCAGGCTGTCCTAAAACTTGAGCTCCTCCTGCCTCAGTCTCCCGAGTAGATAGGATTACAGGTATGTACCACCACACATGGCTTATTTATTTGCTTTTAAGAACTTCAATTTAAGCTGGGCGTGGTGGCACACGCTTATAATCCCAGTACTTGGGAGGGTGAGACCAGAGGAACCGGGTTTATGGCCAGCCTCAGCTACTTAGTGAGGTCCTCCGCAACTTCGTGAGACCCGGTTTCAAAATAAAGTATAAAAAATAGGGCCAGGGGTGTAGCTCAGAGGTAAAACGCTCCTGGGTTCAATCCCCAGTATCACAAAGAAAAAAGAAAAAAGAAAAAAAAAAAAAAAAAAAACAAAAAAACTTCAATTTAAGGCCGGGTTGTAATCCCAGTACTTGGGAGGCTGAGACAGGAGGATCCAGCCTCAGCTACTTAGTGAGGCCCTCTTGCAGCTTAGTGAGACCCTGTTTCAAAATAAAGAATAAAAACTAGGGATAGGCTGGGGGTGGAGCTCAGAGGTAGAATGCCCCTGGGTTCAATCCCCAGTTTAAAAAAAAAAAAAAAGAACTTCAATTTAAAGTATCTAGAGAACCCAATTCCTTCACATTCAAATAATAACTGAGTGCCAGCCCAAATGTTGCATCTGAACCACAAGGTACGACTTGCAGCTTTGGCTGCGTGTCTGCAATGCACACTCCCAACCCAAACACTACTGCATCCAAATCTTTGCTAAAGCCAGGCACAGAGGTCCACACCTGTTGTCCCAGTACTTGGGAGACTGAGACTGGAGGATCTCAAGTTCGAGAACAGCCTCAGCAACTTAGTGAGACCCTGTCTCAAAAAATAAAAAGGACGGGGAGGGTGTAGTTCACAGGTAGAAATTCCCTGGGTTCAATTCCCATTACCACAAAATTATTAAATCTTTGCTGGACTCTGAAGCAAGTTCAAGACTTTTTATGCTATTCCTATTCTTTTACCCTAAAGTCCTAAAATAATTTCGTTTTTGTCTCAGAAAGAGTAGTCAGAAAAGACATTTCCTTACCCATCGCAGTCCACGATTTCAGGCCCTTCAAAGGAGAAGGGATCGGCCTTGTCTGGCTCTGACTTCATCTTGTACGTTTTTGTCAGGACTGGATTGGAAAAGTAGTCGTTGGGTTCAAAGTGGAACTCTAACACAAAAGACTGAAAGCAGAGACTCGGGGTAAGCGCCACCTAAAATCTCAAACGACTAGCAACGGCTTCCTCAGGCCGCAGCCCCTGCGCCCTCTCCACCCCACTCGGCTGGCGGAACCCAGGCGTGAAGGCGGCGACCCCATGCTGACGGGTGGGGGAGGAGGACGGGGCTCCATATGCAGAGTGGACGCTTTACTGAAAAAGCAAGCACGCCGCAGACCTACAGCAGACGGGTACGAGGACACAAACAGGAGGCGCCCAGAAAGCAGTGCGGCAAAAGCCCAAGTGGCCGGCAAGACGCAAGCGCCCACTCACGAGCCACAGGAAGGACAATGAAACGAGATGTCCTATTCTGGGAAAAATGTAAAAATTACTATGTAGGACTGGCCAACATCCTGCGATATTGCATATACTCAAATTAATAAAATGAAAAAGCAGAGTCTCTGACCCAGTAATTCAATTTTAAGGATTTTGTCCTGAGCAAACTATCTGGGTGGTTGCATCAATATGTACAGATTCTCACTTCAGCACTATTACAAAGAGGAAACAAGACAAGGTGCGTTAAGTAATTTACACAGATAGTTCACCAGACTGACTCTGGATTCAGATGCTGCCTGTGCCCACAAGTGCTGTGTGATTTTGGGGAGCGACTCAATGTCTCTGTGCTCTAGATTTCTCATCTCCACACTACAGGTAACAACCTTCTGCCTCCCTGAGCTGCCTTGAGGGACAAGGTACAAAAGCACTAGACCTGACAAGGCTGCCAGACCCAAGCAACTGCCATTTCCTTATGTGGGTGTGGGTCACTGAGGATGGAATCCAGGGGCGTTCTACCTGCTGAGCTACGCCCCCAGGCCTCTTCATTTTTTTTGTTTTGAAACAGAATCTCGCTAAGTACCTCCTGTACTGGGATTACTGGTATGTGCACTTGCCTAGCATGTGCAAGGCCCTGACTTTAATTCCAGGTACTACCAGAAAAAAAGGGGGGATTGGGTAAGTACTTGGTCAATGCGGAGGGGCTGTCCCAGAGATGTTCAGGGCTGGACTATCAGGACAGTCAGCTGGGGTCAGCTGGGCTCAGGAGTGCACTACTAGGTCTGGCCTGTCACCACTCCCTACTTTTATAGAGGCAGAATTGTCTTCTTCTCTCTCTCCCTGGTTCTTTCCACTGCATTTCTTCATATTTTCCCTCCCATCTGCTTGTTCAGTCAAGAGTAACCTAAACACAGCTCAGAGCGAACAGAAGGAACTGCTTAGCCACCCAATAGAGAAGTGACCGGGATGCAAGGCTGCCGCCTGTGCACACCCCAGGCCCAGAGAGCCACCCACACACTAAACATGCCCAATCTCACTTGCAATTAAGGGTCACATTACTTCTTTCTTTTTCTTCTTTTGCCCAGTAGAGTAGATACGATTATCTTTGCTAACTGTCATGCTAAGAAGGCCAGGGTGTGGACCCCCACAGCCCAGGCGGCCAGAGCTGACCTGTGGGTCTGAGTGGAGAATACATGGGGAGGCTCCACACGGAAGGCAACCAGGGAGTGCTCGGGAGGCTTCCCTCAGACGTGAGGTGGTTGTTCTTCTTCATCCCTTAATTCTTAGCTATCTCACTATAATTCTAGGTCATGAGGAAATCCACTAAAGTATGGACAGTTACTTCTAGAAGATGGAGACTCGCAGTGCTCTCGACATTGGCTCGTGTTTCTTACGTTCTCCATGTGCACGTGTGGCGTTTACAATGGGGGAAGCAAGAGGAAAGAGAAGGTGCTTGGCCTAGACTATGAACCACAGCAAGGCAGAGAAATATAAGACAAAGGGCGGAGAAGGAGGAAAACACAGCTGGGAAATCACCACACTGGTGTCCAGTACGAGCAAAGGAAGGGAAAAAGGAACTGACCTAAACGGGGAAAAGGCAACCGAGTTTGGATGAAGCACAGGTAAGCAACAACTACAAGGAAAGGAACACAGAATCTCAAATCTGCATGTGCCCCACACCCGACAGGAAGAGGAGCCACAGACACAAAGCCCACCAGGCAGCACTGCTGGGGCCTTGGGCATGTCGCGAAGCCCAGGAGCCAGGAAGGTGACCCGAGGAGAGCAGACGTGGGGCCAAGTGGGGAAAGAGGGCAACCCCCACCCCACGAGCAGACACAGACACAAAGCCCACCAGGCAGCACTGCTGGGGCCTTGGGCATGTTGCGAAGCCCAGAAGCCAGGAAGGTGACCCAAGGAGAGCAGACGTGGGGCCAAGTGGGGAAAGAGGGCAACCCCCACCCCACGAGCAGCCATCACCTGGGGACCGGACCAAGGATCCCTAACCCACAGCCCCTCTAACAGCATTGTCTCCAAGACCTGAAACTGAAAGCCACCAGTCAATCAGTCATGTGTCGCTGGGAATGCTGTAGCACTGGAATGGAACCCGTTGGCCACAGCCAGGCGGACAGGTTACGAACAGTGCTCTCTGGGAGGCCAGGTGGACTAAGACTGGTCACCGAAACTGACAGAGGCAAGGGCTGCCTTAGATCAAGCCAGTTTTCCTAATCGGTGAGCGGATCCACCCCATTAACGTTACTGGTGTAATGATCATTTTGGAGAGATGCTTCATGCATGACAATCGAGAATAGGAAAATGTTTTTTTAGTCCTATTTGCAATTATTTTTAATCTAAAATCTAACAGGTTTCCTTCCTCAGTATCTTAGATTTCTGCGTTAAGTGCTTCCCATATTTGTGCATGTACCTCCCATCCTTTTATTTTATTTTTGAAATGGGGGTCTCACTATGTTGCCCAGGATGGTCTTGAACTTGCGGGCTCAACTGACACTCCCACCTCAGCCACCTGAGTAGCTGGGATTACAACTATGGGCCACAAAGCCCAGCTACTTCACATCCTCTTAAACTTTTAAAATTTACATCAGATGCACACAAACCTGTGAGACACTTAGGAAAGGTATCGCCTTCATTTGATAAGGAAACACACTAAGTAAGGCCGAGGCCTGGCCCAGTGGACACCACCAGAGCCCAGAGCCCAGAGCCCAGCCTGGCCGACCCCTGCTCTGGCATCACCCAGTTCTGTGGCCTTGAGGCCAGAACATGATCTGTGTGTGTTATGGGCCAAACGTCCAGATCATATTCCCAACCCCAGCGCTAAGTGAGGCACAGAGAGAAAGGCACCGCGTTATGTAGCCTGACTCCCGGTGAGCAGGTAGCTCAGGGCTGCCCAGCAGTGAGGGACAGGGTTTGGACTTTGTGCCTCTGCTCCAGAGCTCAGTCAGTACTCACCATAGGCTGTCCAGGATCTGAAAACTTCACTTTAATATCCTGCAGGTGTTTCAAGATCGGTTCATCGTATTCCTAATGAAAAAGGGGGGAAAAAATCGAATGGGCTTAAAAAAGTAACCCACATCTCGCAACAGTCACAGCTGCATATGCTCCCGGATGCTGGACACCCGGCCCTGTTGGAATTCTGTCCTTTTCAAGTAACAGCTTCTAGGAAGCAACCCAAATCTGTTCGCCGACTATGTCTTTGGGCGGCAACAATGATGTTCTAAGAATCAGATGACACCTGTCTCTGGCCTGGCACAATGGTGACCATCAATGCCAGTGACAGGACAGCACCGCTGATACCTGCCCACCGCCAATGGAGCAGCCCCACTACTCTCCTGCGCCACCTGCCACCACAGCGAAGAAGTGCCACCAACCAAGACTGCTGGCCCTCAGTGTCCCTGAGGAGACAACAGAAGCCCAGAATCAGAAGAGATGGCTATACCAACTGCTGGCCTTGATGGTTGGTTTCCCTGCCTGTGGCAATAAAGATCCCAAATCCATAGTACAGTCGCTTCCTCAAGAATACTTACAGGCAGTTGTGGTGGCACGCCTGTAATCCCAATCTGGGAGGCTGAGAAGGAGGATCACAGGTTTGAAGCCAGTCTTAGCAAATCAGGGAGACCCTCAGGAACTTAGCGACACATTGTTTCTAAATAAAAAGGGCTGGGTGTGTGGCTGGGAGGTAGGCTGCCCATGGGTTCAATCCCCAGCCCCACCAAAAAAACAAAAAAAAAAACTTTACAAAGTATGTCTAAGGTGCAACTTGCAAGAGCTTATGAAACTCAAACAAGATCATTATTTAAACTCGCACCCTTGTAATCCCAGTACTTGGGAGGCTGAGACAGGAGGATCACAGGTTCCAAGTTAGCCTCAGCAACTTAGTGAGGCCCTCAGCAGCTTAGTGAGACTCTGTTTCAAAATAAAGAATAAAAAAATAGGGAGCCGGGCATGGTGGCGCACGCTTGTAATCTCAGTACTTGGGAGGCTGAAACCGGAGGATCCGGGTTCGCGGCCAGCCTCAGCTACTTAGTGAAGCCCTCCACAACTTAGTGAGACCCTGTTTCAAAAATAAAGAATAAAAAATAGGGCTGGAGGTGGAGCTCAGAGGTAATGCCCCTGGGTTCAATCCCCAGTACTGCAAAAAAAATAGGGCTGAGGGTGTAGCTTGGAGGTAGAATGCCCCCTGGGTTCAATCCCCAGTACCAAAAAACAAAGACAAAAACAAAAAAACCCCCAAACTCAGAGTGTACCAAAACTGGTAATTTTTAAGAGTCCACATGAGAAAAAACAGAAAGAAAGGACCTGACCGCTTTGTGACCACACACTACTGCCAGGCACTGCGTGGTAATGCGGAGCCATTTCTTCACCCCGAAGTGTGAAGCACTGAGCCAAGGATCCTCAAGGTGCCATTCAGTTTTAAGAACTGGCTGGGGGTGCAGCTTAGAGGTAGAATGGCCCTGGGTTCAATCCTCCGTTCGTTCGTTCGTTCTCTCTCTCTCTCTCTCTCTCTCTCTCTCTCTCTCACACACACACACACACACTCTCTCTCTCTCTCTCTCTCTTACACTTTTAAGAACTGAGTTTGATAATTGCCAACTTCCCAACTTTAAGTTCTTTTGACATTATAGAACAAACCAGCAACAGCAAAAGGATACCTACCAACCATCTAGACAAAAAACAACCCAAAGACAGTTTTAAAGGAGCCACCACAGCAAGAGCAGTCATGTGCTCAGTGCCAGGACCAGGAGGCAGCGGGCTCTGCTCACACGCTGCCCGTGTGGTATAACGTCCAGCTCTGAACCGCAACATGAGTGGCCTCACTATGTCTTCCAAGTAGATGGCCCTGGGGGCTTCCAACTCCTCCCATTAAAAGTAGCGGTAAGCTGGGTGTGGTGGCACACACTTGTAATCCCAGTGCTTGGGAGGCTGAGACAGGAGGATCACAGGTTGGAAGCCAGCCTCAACAACTGAGTGAGGCCCTCTGCAACTTAGTGAGACCGTTTCAAAATAAAAAGGAATTAAGACTGGAGGTGTAGCTCGGAGGTAGAATGCCTCTGGGTTCAATCCCCAATACCACAAAAAAAGTAGCGATACCCTCTGATAGTGTCCCAAAACTCATGAGGCTACCTACCACTACATTCTTAAGTTTCCTCAGCTGCCAGGTTCTCTGGGAGAGAATTTTATGCGGCCCAAGGACATAATGCAATGCCCACATAGCACGCCCCTGAAGCACCTCATCAGGGAATCAGACCATAAAGCTGCTCTCTCCAATTTTCACCACTACCTGCAAGGAACTGATTTTGATTATGTACAGAAGAACTGTACATAACTGAAGGACCAGAGTCTATCCTGTCTTTGGGATTTAATGTCTCACCAAAGGGGAACCCACCGCTAACACCTGCTATGAGGTTACCAACAGTGGAAGTGACATCTCATCTTCGCACAGAAAAGGAGAACTCTATAAATCCCAATGTATCTGTTTATAGCTTTTAAAACTAAACTCAGCAAAGACACCTCCCACTAGAATTGGTGACCTACACCATGGTTCTCTCAAACCCAAGGCAATGAGACCAACAAGAAGCCTCCCCATGCTGAGTTGCCAGGCAGCTGGCAGGTGACCACATGTGCAGAAGACTGACACCAGGAGCCAGGTACCCTACCCAGCCAGCTAACTGACACCTGATTGAAAACCTCACTTTGGCTGGGCGTGGTGGCGCATGCTTGTAATCCCAGTACTTTGGGAGGCGGAGACGGGAGGATCCGGGTTCGCGGCCAGCCTCAGCTCTCTCCCTCTCTCCCTCTCTCTACTTAGTGAGGCCTTCCGCAACTTCGTGAGACCCGGTTTCAAAATAAAGTATAAAAAATAGGGCCAGGGGTGTAGTGCGGAGGTAGAACGCCCCTGCGTTCAATCCCCGGTACCGCAAAAAAAAAAGAAAACCTCACTTTGTTACAGTCTTGCTTTGCTCAAGGTGTGTTCCCGCCCAGCGGCATGGGCGTCACCTAAGGCAACAGGAGGACTCAGACCTCAGGCCCCACTCAGACCCAGATTCACAGCCCGCACTTCCATGAGCCCCCGCAAGGCTCAGAAGAACTAACCTATGAGCCCGTCTTTCTTTGCTCACCTGCCACGGGGTTTTCAACTCTTGGGGTACATTAAGACCATGTGAACAGCTTCTAAACAACATCTCGAGGGCTGAGGAGGGAGCTCAGTGGTAAAGCACTTGCCTAGTATGCTTGAAGTTCTGGGTTCAATACCCAGCACCGCAAAAGAACCAAAACACACAAAAGATACCCTGAAAATCTCACTGACTTAGTACAACTTAGCAAGACCTTGTTTCAAAATTAAAAAAAAAAAAAAAAAAAAAAAGAGTCAGGCATGGTGGGACATGCCTGTAATCCTAGTACTCGGGAGGCAGAGACAGAAGGATCGCAGGTTCCAGACCACCCTCAGCAACATAGTGAGACATGTAGCAATCTAGTGAGACCTGTTTCAAAACAAGAAATAAAGCTGGGTGTGGTGGCACACGCTTGTAATCCCAGTACTTGGGAGGCTGAGACAGGAGGATCGCAGGTTCAAGGACAGCCTCAGCAAGTAGTGAGATCCTCATCAATCTAGTGAGACCCTGTTTCCAAATAAATAAAATCAGAGCTGGGCGTGGTGGCACACGCTTGTAATCCCAGTACTTGGGGAGGCGGAGATCAGAGGATCCGGGTTCGCGGCCAGCCTCAGCTACTTAGTGAGGCCCTCTGCAACTTCGTGAGACTTGGTTTCAAAATAAAGAATAAAAAATAGGGCCAGGGGTGTAGCTCAGAGGTAGAAAGCCCCTGGGTTCAATCCCCGGTACCACAAAAAAAAAAAAGAAATAAAATCAGGCTGGGGGTGTAGCTTGAAGGTAGAATGCCCCTGGGTTCCATCCCCAGTACCGCAAAAATAAATAAGTAAATAAGTAAACAAATAAATAAATAAATAAATATAAAAGGGAGGGCAGTTCAGAGGTAGAATGCCCCCGGGTTCAATCTGCAGTATCAAAAAGGGTGGGGGTGGGGGCCCTTGGGGTGTGTAGCTTGGAGGTAGAACACCTCTGGGTTCCATCCCTAGCTAAAAAAAAAAAAAAAAAAAAAAAAGGCCAGGCATGGTGCTGCACTCTTGTAATTCCAGTACTTAGGAGGCTGAGACAGGAGGATCATAGGTTTGTGGCCAGCATCAGCTACTTAGTGAGGTTAGTGAGGCCCTCTGCAACTTAGTGAGACCTTGTTTCAAAATAAAAAATGAAAAATAGGGCTGGGGGTGTAGCTCAGAGGTAGAATGCCCCTGAGTTCAATCCCCAGTACCGCAAACCCCCACCCCGAAAAAAACAAACCACAGTTGAGTTTCCTTCAATCCCATCTTTTCATACAAAAAGGAAGTAGGACCAGGAATACAGGCTGTCCCCTCAGATCCCTCCCTGGTGTGTAAGACATGTCAGGGAGACATTTTTTCTATCCTTTAAGTTTTGGCTTAGGATGAAAGATAAGCAAGGTAGGTAGTGGAGGCAGCAATGCGGTAAATTTCTGAAAACTGATGCACTGTAAAATCCTGTCGAAAGCACAATACAGCGGTGTGCAAGGGCAGCAGCTATTCTCTGTGACAGAGCTGGAGCTGTCCAGAGAGGCCAGATGCGGACATGGCTGTTTCTGTAACTGTGGCGCAACGAAACCCCAGACAGCAAGTCAGTCAATGAGACTCGGGGCAGGACTTTCTTTCCTGTATTCTAGAAACTTCTACCATGTATCATTTCAAGAAAAGTCACACATTACCTTTCAATTGATTAACTATTTCATTATAGAAAGGTGGACAAAGTGAATACAGAAAGGTTTGTTATTCCTCTTTAAAAAAAACAACAGACTTTTCCAAGGGCAATGGTCAGAAAAGACTAGGAACTTGTTACATATTTATGCAACAAGCAAACGTGCACAAAGAATCATTTAATAAACACACTGAGAAGCAAATGTATGAACGCACACACCACTCCTCCCATGGAAATGGACTCTCCTGCTACTGCCTCCTGTCCTCCAGCTCCTGGCTGCTCGCACCACTGCGGCACAGGCTCCCGAAGGTGACGTCGGGGGAAAGGGAAGCCAAGCACAAGCTCTGGCTCAGGCCGAGCTGCTAGCCTTGTCCCAAGAGCTGCAGAAGGGAACAGCCCCGACAGCAAGAGCCCTTCCCTGGGAAACAGGAACACTGCCCCAACAAAGTAACCTTCCCAGCCACCACAAGGACCTCACAGCACCCAGGTAGCCGTGGGTAGACTGCAGAAGGCCTCCCGGGCAGCGGTCTGCTCACCTGCACTAGTTCACTGAGCATGTCCACATTTCTGAAGATGGTGAACCAAAACTCCGGGATTCCTTTGGGATTTGGCTCTTCCACTGCTGCCTCTTCTTTTTCAGATATGACAACTTTGTTTTTCATGTCTCCCTATATAATAAAGATACAAAATAGAACAGTTATCGCAAAAAAACAAATTTACAAATAACTCAAAGGCTTAATGGAGAACATATTATCAGAGTCCTGCATAAAGTTTTATCAGAAAGTCTTCCATCTGGGCCAGCCATGGTGGCGCACGCTTGTAATCCCAGTACTTTGGGAGGCAGAGACCGGAGGATCTGGGTTCGTGGCCAGCCTCAGCTCTCTCTCTCTCTCTCTCTCCTTAGTGAGGCCTCCGCAACTTTGTGAGACCCAGTTTCAAAATAAAGTATAAAAAATAGGGCCGGGGGTGTGGCGCGGAGGTAGAACGCCCCTATGTTCAATCCCCGGTACCGAAAAAAAAAAAAAAAAAAAGTCTTCCATCTGGATCTGTACACCAAAGAGCTTTGGAAAAGGCACTCAAGGTACTGCATCTGATGCAACTGCATGACATGGTACCACAGCAAGGGGAAAGGCTAAGGTGATGGCAAGTAACTCCCAAAGTGGAAAAGGCTGTCAGCGCTGCCTTGGGGCCACCTGTCCCCAGATGAGAACGAAGACTGTTTCAGCCTTGTGAGCCTACGCACGTGTAGCACACCTGTTATCATTCAGGAAAAAATTAGTATAGGACAAGTAAGTTCACTTTAACTAAGCATCAGATCTCTGCGCACAAGGCCCTGGGTTCAATTCCCAGCACTGAGAAAAACATAACAAACCAAACCTGACCTCTGGTAAAATGTGTGTGTGCACGGGTGTGTGTGGGGGGGGTGAAGTTAAAAACATATGCAGCAGTTGTGTCTTCAGAAACAAGAAAACGCTTCAGAAACAAGAAAAGTTAAAAACATTTGTGGCAGTAGTGTCTTCAGAAACAAGAAACATAGCTGGATGTCCAGCTACGAGGAGACAGCTTCACGCGGGCACACGAGTGCAGGGCGAACACTATGGTGGTTTCTTTAATCAGACACCGTGGTCCAGGAAAGAGGTGGACCAAGGGAGACTTGTCCAGCACTAGAGAACCCAGTGGATTCTGAATGCTGTCACACGGGACGTGAGGGTGAGCGTCGTGGCTTTCTCAGCCAGCAAAGGCAGGCTTTTCTAGAGGTGTGGTACTACAGCTCGAACCCATGGCCATTCTACCTCTGAGCCCTATTTTATTTTTTATTGTGAAACAGGGTCTCCCTAAGTTGCTGAGGCTGGCCTCAAACCTGTGATCCTTCTGTCTCAGTCTTCCACGTATTAGGGATTCGATTCTTTCTTTTTTGGTACTGGAGATTGAACCAGGAGCATTCTACCGCTGAGCTACATTCCCAGCCCTTTTTATTTTGAAACAGGGTCTTACTAAGTTGCTGAGGGCCTCATCAGGTTGCTGAGGCTGGCCTTGAACCTGCAATCCTTAGTTGTAAGGCTGTATCTCATCACAGCCTGGCTTCAACCAGGCCAGGTCCTATTTTTAAAAGATCAAAACTACATATGGCTACCAAAATGAAGATGTACTCATTTTTTGTTTTGTTTTTGTGGTGCCAGGGTTTATGGTACTGGGGATTGAATCCTGGAGCATTCTACTTCTGAGCTGCACTCCCAGCCCAAATTAATTAATTAATTAATTAATTAATTAATTTAGCGTTACTAGGGATTGAACTCAGGGGCATTCTACTCCCAAGCTACACCCCCAGCCCTATTTTTTATTCTTTATTTTGAAACAGGGTCTCACTAAGTGGCAGAGGGTCTTATTAGCTGAGGCTGGCTGCGAACCTGTGATACTCCTGCCTCAGCCTCCCAAGTACTGGGATTACAAGCATGTGCCACCACGCTCGGCTTATTTTTTAATTTTTTTTTTTTGCGGTACTGGGGATTGAACCCAGGGGCATTCTACCTCCGAGCTACACCCCCAGCCCTAGTTTTTATTCACTGAGTTGCGGAGGCCTCACTAAGTAGCTGAGGCTGGCTGCGAACCCGGATCCTCCTGTCTCAGCCTCCCAAGAACTGGGATTACAAGCGTGCGCCACCACGCCCGGCTTTTATTTTTTTAATTTGAAACAGGGTCTCACTAGGTTGATGAGAATCTTACTACTTGTTGAGGCTATTCCTCGAACCTGCAGTCCTCCTGTCTCAGTCTCCCAAGTACTGGGATTACAGGCATGCATCACCATGCACGGCTTAAGATACCTTTAAAACATAAAATCAGGCTCAAATGGGTTGAGGGTGTGGCTCAGTGGTCGAGTCCTTGCCTAGCATGTGTGAGGCTCTGGGTTCTATCCCCAGATCCCCCCCACCCCCCAAATTAAATTAAAACATCAGGCTGAGTTGCATGTGGTGGTGAAAGCCTATAATCACAGATTAGGGAGGCTGGGGCAGGAGGATCACAAGTTCAAGGTGAGACCAGCCTGGGCAACTCCACAAGACTCTGTCTCAAAATTTAAAAAAGAAAGAAAGAAAAAAGGGTCCCTGACCCCCTCATGATGTAAGTCAGTCATATAGCACCTGCCTAGCATGTGCAAGGCCCTGGGTTCCTCCCCTAGCACCACACGCAAAAATAAATAAAAAATCAGGCTAAGACAGGAGGAGTGCAGATTCAAGACTAGCCTCAGTAACTTAGCCAGACCTGCAACAACCTAGCAAGACCCTGTTTCAAAACAAAAATTAAAAAGGGCTGCAGGTGTAGCTTAAAGGTAGAATGCCCCTGGGTTCAATCCCTGGTACCCCCCCCCAAAAAAAGCAAAAATCAGGCCAACAAAGTTAACTTTGTGGCATGCTGGGATTTCCCATGGCATTGGAACAGGCCTGTCACCAGAAAAGGGCTATGTGCACACGTGGGGGGAGGTGCGTGTGGTAGGAGGAATAAGATGCACATGACGCTGACACCTCTCTTACCGGTCTAGACACACATGGTGGCAGAGTGGTCCAGAGGCACCCACTTCACCATCACTGAGTAGAACCGCGCAAGGTCTCCAGGCACCCCTCCCCACGCACCGTCAGCATTCCGGCGACTGAAAACACCGTGAGCAGCTTCCCCACCTGACCTCTGCTTTCTCTGGACTAAGATATTCACTGGAGTTGAAATTAATCTTTGCTCATTGGATCCTTTATTTCAATACAGTGTTACACACAAATGAATGGGACGGGCTGTGTCTCAACTCACCACGGGAACTGACGGCACAGTGTCAGAAACCAGCGTCACAAGAGGCCCAAGTGCCCAACCTGATGGCGAGGGGCTACCTGCTGCTAAGAGTGCTTTCCTCTCCAGTCTACTGATGGTACACAGCCATCGAGAGACCCAAGTGCCCGACCTGATGGCGAGGGGCTACCTGCTGCTAGGAGTGCTTTCCTCTCCAGTCTACTGATGGTATACAACCATCGAGAGACCCAAGTGGCCAGGCATGGTGGCACATGCTTATAATCCCAGTACTTGGGAGGCTGAGACAGGAGGATCACAGGTTTGCAGCCAGCCTCAGCTACTTAGTGAGGCTCTCAGCAACTTAATGAGACCCTGTTTCAAAATAAAAATAAAGAATAAAAAAAAAAATAGGAGTGGGGGTATAGCTCGGAGGTAGAATGCCCCTGGGTTCAATCCCCAGTACCACAAAAAAAAAAAAAAAAAAAAA